>JAOEHY010026416.1:0-78623 GCA_025447955.1 Psilopsiagon aurifrons | reverse complement strand
ATGGACAGTGGCTTAGCAACTTCATTTGCCAGCTCCTTCAGGACCCACGGATGGATTTCATCAGGTCCCATGGACTTATGTATGTTAGTGACAACAGTAGACAATGTTAAGACTGTGGGATATACAGGGAAGGTTATGCAGACATGCTGCAAATGGCAGCTGAGGTTGTGGTGTGGCACTGCAGTGTCAGGCAGAGCTGCAGCCAGCCTCTAGGCTGCCCAGCTTGTGGGGACCAGGAGCCTTCATGAGACATCACGGTGAGCTGGCAATGTTAGCTCAGTAAATAGCTCTCCAGCACTGTCCTGTTGCATAACTTTAAAAGGAATTGAAATGGTCATCAGGTGATGACCAGAGTGGTATTCCATCTAGTACTCCTCAGGCAGTGGTTTGCTGTTAGCTTTGCTGAAGCTCTTCTCTGATTAGGAGCCCCCTGACTTCTGTCTGTGACTTCTCTGGTAGTCATCGCTGGCACTGAGTGTGTGCCAAACACAAAGGTATTGTGATATTGTAAGTTCAGATTTTCTGCTGTAAGAATACTGAACTCAATTATGGTGCACCTGACATTTAAATAAACGAACAAAATGCCTTGATAGTTCAACTCACTGTATTCACACTCATCATTTTGGCTGTGCAAGAGAGGGAAGGATAACCTGCCCCAGGTGCCAAGTGCAACCTGACGTCAGACCGCAGAAAGGTTCTTGAGGGATGCTGAACTTGCAATTTGCAGAAATCCTGGTTGGGAGGGGTAGAGTGCTGTTTGGTTTTGAAGAGCAAATTTACAAATGCTTGCTGAGACTTTTGCCTGGCGACTGTAGTGGCTGCTGTCCTCTGAGATGTACAGAATCACGCTTGCTGTACCATGGGGATTAGTAAATATTAATTTTGTTACACATGAAAATCCCTAATGAAAGTCCCTAATGAAAGGTTGACCATTTCCTGCCACTGTTAATTTCTTAACTTTTTGCAAATGCAATTGCTGCTATGATTACAGAATGCCAAATTGAATCTGGGGACATATGTAATATTCTTTTACCACTAGTCTAGTCAAATAATTTTTAATGAGAGAAAGAGCTAGTTGAACACCCAAATTGCTTTGTTTACTTCAGTAGCTTAACTGCATTAAAATCAAAAAGCTTGCATGGGCAGGGGGTAATCTTTGTCATTTGCTTCATCATTAATCACCCCCTTGACTGAGAACAGCGGTTTTCAAAAGTGGCTTGTAGATGATTGAATAACTTTACTCTCTACACCATTAATGGTTCCCAGCAGGCTGCTAGTGTGCAATCACAACCATCTGTGTGTTTGAAACTTTCCACTTCTCCAAACAGAGACATATTTTACCAAGAAAAAAAAAAAAAAAGAAAAGAAATAAAAGGAAGAATTATTTTTTGCATGAGTGGCCTTTTGGAAAAAGGGCTAACTGGAAATGTTTTTGCTTTAACTCTTGTATGTGATATATCATCTGAATTTATCTTTAGATCTTTATGCTCTAATGGCATTAGAAGAATTCTGGGTTTAATTTTATTTTTAATTTGTTTTCATTGTTTTGGCTCCGTGGGATCTTTTTGACATTTGATATCCAGTAGTGACAGAAAATGTATTCTGCTTGCCAAATAACTCATGGAAGTCTGTGTTTTAACGGTATGCTTAAAGTAAGTGTAGCCATTTGCCCATAGACACTGCAGAGTGTGCATTACTTATTCAAAGCTGATGGTTCCCACACTTTTGGAAACCAGCTGAACAGAACAGAAAACAAAAATAGTTTCTCCAGGCAATCCTACTAGTTCTAAGTTGGCCTTTTAGACAGGGAAAGAGCCCTGGACAGTGACTACACTTCCTCTCTGTAGTCTGTGTTTCCCAGGAGGCTTTGGTTCCTCACTGTGCTCCAGGTGGGTGCTGTATATTTGTTGTCACTGTCACAGAATAGCTGAGTGTAGGTTGGTTGTGTTTGGTGGAGATCATCTGGTCAACCACCCATGTTCATACTTGTTTGCATTTAGCCTCTTTCAGCCCATTTTATGGAGTATTTCAACTTTTAGAAACTTTGTACTCTTGAGGACTTTCAGTACTTATCCTACATATCCTGTAGAGAATTTAGTCAATGACTGATGTTGTGAGAGCATGAGATAGTGCTGTTTCACAATTCAATTCACTTTTCACTGTTCTTGTAGTGAAAAAAACCTCAGCTGTGAGGACCTGGTAGGTATAAAAAAAGAAAGAAAAAACCCACCCCAAAACCCAAAGGAAGGAAGACTGTATCCTTCATTGATCTGAGATAATTGGTTCTGTACCAAACACACATTTGATGTTATCTATGGGCAAGGATATGACAGGTTTAATCAGTTTCATGAAGCATTGAAAATTTACTATGTAATTTAAAGGTGGAAGGTTTGCATCCGTTAATCAAATTTGTACTGAGCTAAGATAAAGATATCCTTGAGTTAGAAGTCTAACAATTAATGAAAAAGAAAGTGAGACAAATTGTGTGTGTTCTCTTATAGCTATGCAGAATGGGACTCTCAGGTAAGTATCTGTTCCTCCAGAATACGTTCAAAAAAAGTTGGTTTATAGTGGGAGAAAAAGATATCTAAAATTTCTGTTAAATACCTCTTTTATGAAGCCATTTATGATCTTGAGACTGGGCTTCCTTTCTTATTTCACCATTCTTACTGGAGGTGGAAAATGTTGCATGGATTCAGAGTTCCCACTTCACTATTAAGTAGGGAGAGAGGTTTTTCATGCTGTCTTACATAACTTGTCCACCTACTTAGGTGGGACACCCCTTCATCTTTAATTTGCCACTTAAGACGTCTCATGTCCCTTAGACCCCTCCTAATCAGTTCTTTGTGAGGTTCTGATCTGTTTAGCTTCTGTGGCCCATGGTTTAAATGTAAGAAAATCTACTCATCCCTGGTGTCTTGGAAGGAGCACTCGGGGGGAGATGCCCAGTTCTGAGTGGAATACCTGAATTCTGAGCTCCTCAAATGTATTCTGGCTTGTCATCTGAACTGGTTATTCCTATTGTTGGTAAGGAAATCGTGGAAAGATTGTGGCCAGCAGAAGGATCATGCTGTGCCATTTTTTTTTTTTTGTTCGCTAACCTCATATGTTTCATCTGTGCATGTGTTGTATTACCTGTTTCATTTTCTTTGGATGAAGAAGCTTATTTTGCGATTAAAAGCAAATCCATGCTAAGACAGAGGTGTCACACGTGTAAATTCTTCCCTGCAGAATTCTTATAGGCTGAGGGTTTTGATCAGTTACAGTAATAGTAAGGTGGCAAGGTTGTTTGCAAAATGCGTGTGCCAAAATTGGATTTTATGTTTGGCCATAGTGATGGTCCTGATCCTGTTAAATGCCTTCCACTATCCAAACTATTTGCATATGTATATAGTTGTAATAAGCAAGATGGGTTGTTTGTTTTTTTTCTTTTGTGTGGAAAGACCAGGAAAATGAGATTTCATTCCATCTGGGGAGAATTGATAACAGGAGGGTCATTAGCTACTGGCACTTGTCCTGGAACATAAACTGCAGATGCTATTAAAAGAACGAGGCTATAGATAAAACTTTTCTTTAGCATGAGCATCCAGTAGAGCATCATGAGGACAGAACATAAATTGTATTTAAGTTTTAGAATGCTTTTCCTTGTAGTAAAACAAAGGAAATGACGAATTCTTATTTTCCTATGCGATTTTTTTTCCTTTTTTTTTTTTTTCCTGCTTCCTCTAGCTTGTAGGTAGAGTCAGATTATTGAGATGCAAATAGTTTTGTTGTGAATTTATCTCTTAACATTCACAGTTTCATTTCTTCTTTTTTTCCATTATAGATGATGGGAACTTGGTTGCTTACTGTTCTTGTCCTTCTTTGCTGTCACTGTCACTACTTCTGCCCAGTTCTGCAGGTGGATTCAGTGGTACAAAGTTGGGCCTCCAACTGCCAGTGTTTTCTGTAGGCAATCAGCAAATGGTGATACCTACTAATCATAACAAACAGGCTAGATGATCGACAGGCAGTATTGGATACTGCATTCACTCTTCCCTTGCACACATACAGTTGATGTTTTATGTCAGCTCTTTGTCTAGTGACATTTTTAATGACAGCTTCTGAGCATCTGTGCTCTTAGTGGTTAGGTCTCACAAAGCCAGCCCCAACACGTCCTGCACCTGCATCGTGTGCTTCAGCTGTACTTCCTGCAGTGTCTTGTCTCTGTAGGGGTGAGGCCTTGTGGCTCAGCTGTGGGAAACCATTGAGATGGCCACAGGAATGGGAGACTGCAGTAGGTGGAATCTGCTGTACTTGGATCTACAGATTCAGTCTGGTAGGTGCTCTCTTGTGGAGCTTGATAACTGAAGCTAAACAAAGCCAAGCAGCCTTTGCAAGAACGAATAAAAATAAGCAGGCATGTACGTTTCTCCTCTAATGGTTTTGAACTGAAGCTGGAATCTGGTACTCTAAAGTGTCAGCCTCCTTTGTACTTGGCTTCTCTTCTGAATTACGGAGTCTCACCCTCTCATGCTTGCAGCAAAGTTGGTTTAGGATTTTTTTCCCTCTTCTGGTTGGTAATCAAAAAGCATTACCATAGGTTGTGCTCTTGCCCAAGTTTCTTTTACATCTACCTTTGCTGACACCAAGTATTAATTACAAAATTTTATTCTCCTGGTTTTGTATTTTCTAGCTGAAAACGACTCACAGAGGGCATGGGGGGAAAAACAGCGTGTGTGAGCAAAATCAAGACTGAGTATTTAGAAAAAAATCCCCTCAACTCATACTTTAACTAGCTGTTAAAAATTCCTAAGTACCTATAGATTGAAGTGCTATGTTCTGTGGCAAGGTGCTTACAGTGTTCCCAGGCCTTTGTCTTTGCTTCTTTTCTGACATAGGTGTGGCAGCAAAAGGTTTTTGCAGTCTTGCACCATGGCCCTTGGCATGAAAGTGTCCCGACTTCAACTGCTTTTGCATATCTCTGCAGTATTCTACATTATAGTGATATTTTTAAAACAGTAGATTTGTGTTGATACTGGAGCCAGCTTCAGATAAAGCAAAATGCTGGGAGGAACATTTTGTTCCGGAGATAGTCCTCTTGAGGGACGAATTGAGGATTAAGATACTAGTTAGTGATTTTTAAGAATAATGGGTTAGTAAGATTTGCCTTGTAATAAACACTGTCAGCTGTGTGAGATAAAGACAGTAAGGTCAATTTTGCATCTATTTGGAAATGACAAAAGAATTCTCTTTTTATATACTTATCCACTACTATTATATTTGTTCTGGGTACTTTTGATCTTATTTTAAAATAACTGCATATGCAGTTGTTTCCCAGACTCCATTTGGGTTATTGTGTGCATTACATTTACAATACAGCTCTGAAGAGTGTAGGTGTTCTTGAACTATTACACAACTATTTTATGCTTTTCATATTCAGATGTGATTTTTAGTGCTTGAGTATCAAATACTGTTATTTGTATTTAAAGGAAAGTATATGGCTGGTCAATAAATTAAGGAACTATGGAAGTTTTAGATGGTTTGAGTTCACATATTTTACAAAGAACATGATTATTTTTATATGAGAAAAGATACTTCTGTCTACTTAGGGAAAAAGTCTCTTCTAATCAAAACTACAATGAAAAAATTATTTAGTAAATTGTGCAAACTTACATTGCTATAGGTCAGTTATGTGTGAAGCTACAAAACTTTAAAGTACAACTTTGCTAGGTATATTAGTGTAAAATATTACTAGGGATGTCTCCAGTTTTTACTTCACCCTTACTGGCACAAAAGTCTTAGCTGCAAACTATTCAATAATAACAGTGGGTTTTTTTTGTTTGTTTTTTTTTGGTTTTTTTTTTTGTTTTTTTTGTTTTTTTTTTGGTTTTTTTTTTTGTTGTTGATACAGTTGGCACAAAAATCTCAGGGAATATTCAACAGGGAACAATAAAATTGTTCTGAAACCTAGATATTCTGGTATATTAAATTTAACACTTAACTTTCAGTGTCATGTTAAGCGTGGGAAGGTCCTTCTTACAGCATACACGGGTGTCTAGGGTCAAATGTCCCGCCTGCGGTGTGAGCCAGGGTTGTGATGCAAGATCTTGTGCAGATCATCTTGGTGTTGCAAACACTGTCATTCAACTGTTGTGTAGCAAAGGGGCTGGTGATAGAAGGCCTTCTCCACCCAGAGCTTGAGTCGTTGCATTTGGGCTTATGCATGGAGATGTCAGTGTGTTTCCTGGCAGAAAAGAAGTGACTCTTTCTGGCAATGCTGTAAGCATTTTTTGTTTTCAGTTATGTAAATTGCGTGTGAGCTGCAGAACAAGATTAGCTGTGGTGTAAAAATGGAAAAATTAGAGTGAGATAAATATTTCTGCTTTCATAAAGAATGGAGGTGGAAATGACACACCTAGCTATTTTGTGCTTCTCAGAATTGTGCTGTTATCATCTGGTTTACATTAGAAACTGGAAATGATACTAGTAAAAGAAGTAAATAGGAGAAACTAGCATCAAAGCTAACTATTTGCCCATATTTTAAAGTAGAGATGAAAAGTCTGCTGACCTTTTTCATGCTTGCAAACATAATTACATCTTGAATAGTATCCTTATAGAAAACAGATTTTCAGCCTTGGGATACTTGGGGTTGTGGAAGATAGGCTTGCAGAATAAAAACAACATGCTCAAGCTTTTGTTTTTTTTTTTTTTCCTCTAAGAATATACAATGATTATTTCTTAATTTCAAGTCTTTGGAATAAATCAGATAAAGCAGTCAGTTGAAAAACTCACTCTTCTGCCCTGACTAATGGTTTGTTGTCTGGTTGTCATATTCAGCTGTATACAAAGGGAGATGTTGAAAAAAGCCTTGAAGGGTGCTGTTCTTTGTTTCTGAGTGGGCTAGAAAAAGAGTATTGCTCAGCTTCAAGCCTTGGCTGCCATCTCTTTCAGCGTGTATGGAAATATTGCCCAGCTTCAGAGAACAGGAATGTGAAATCTGTGAGATGAAGGCTACTCTTTAACAAATGCAGTCTTGGTTTTTACACTTAATGTATTTTGATTATAAGGTCTTTGTTTACAAAGTACAGAATGTAATTTGTTGCTAAACAAATTACAAGCTAATGTAGGATTCTTTTTTTCCCCTCCAACAAGGCATGTATAGTGCTCTTACTTACTTAGATATCAAATACCATCTGCGTTCTTTATTATAATACTGCAGTTTTAGCAGTTAATGCTACATTGCTAAAGCTGTACCACATATGTTAGTAATTTCTTTACTAGTTGGTATTGATCTCTTGTTCAGTGCTGTTGGTTCTGAAATTTGGGGGTTTGCTGCTTACCTTTAAATTATTGATCATTCATATTCAGCCATTAAATGTTTCTTCTTGTTTTGATACTATATAGATGTAAGCTTAGAATATTTTAAACCCTGCACTGCTATATGTATTGGTTGATTGATTGTATAAATACAACATAACTTACTTGAGAGACTGCAACTCATTCAAATACAATGTCTCCTGCACTGTTTTTTCTGGGAGTTGCCTCCTCTTGAATAATTACTGTGGTTTCACACTTTGCAATCCTTATGCAAGTAACTTCTGGATGAATTGGTTTATTTTGCAGTCAAAGTCCTCTGTTTGCTGGACTTAACTAAGAGAGAGTGAATTTAGCTCTTTGAACAAGAGAATGCCTCATAGATTGTCCACCTCTGACCAATAAAGAAGTGGTACTGAGTATGGAGAGAGAGTGGCGATCATCTCTGTTCTACTGTAACTTAACTTGTAGTTAACTATTAGTGGAACTATTTCAGTTGGTGTAATTTAGCCCTTTTACAAATTCTTTGAGCTGGTTACAGAAGTAGTGAAGATGACTGCAGGAAATTATCTGTATTGTTCACTCCCACTACTGTAACATTGAAGACGATGGCACTTTAAGGGTGTTCTCAGAAATATCCATGTTGTTTAACACCCCCCAAATGTGCGTGTCCCCCCACCACACACAACAAAACAAAACACAACCCCAACCCTTTTTATAATCATAAGCATAGAGGTATCAATTCTTCCTTGGTGTCCTTTTGTGCATCTTGTTACTGTGTTCTGAATGTGCCCACACAACACTTACAGGCAGGAGTAAGCTTGTTCTGTTTGTGGTTCAAGCTAGCTGGCTGGGAGCCACCTCCCATCTGAAAGCAATGCAACTTCTCAGTTCAGAGCAGTGCCAGACTGAAGTTAACACAACTCTCCTGTGTCTACATGTCTTATTTTTTTCCCGTGGGCTTGTTGGAAAGCTTGGAGATCGTGAGGCATCAGCCATTCTATAGAAGTTAACGTAGCTATGATCTTTGTCACATACGTCTTTTGTTCTTTTGGGAAGCAGTGGATTGAGGTTCTTGGTTAGAAATTTAAAGGCTGTTCACTTTTTCTCCTCTAACTACATGCCCAAGCCGATTTGCTGTTTAGAACTTTTAACAAGATTTGAAGCGGGTTTTTTTTTTTTTTTTGTGTGTGTGTGTATTCAATTGCTGTTTTGTTACTGCAGTACTTCAAAAATGGGGTATGGAAGAAAACCGAAGTCAGGAATCAGTGAATTAGAATAGTTGTAGCTAACTTTCAAAATGGAAAATCTAACCCAGAGGTTTTATGCCTGCATCATGATAGTTTAATTCACATCTTATGTGCAAGCTAGGCACCCAGAATGCAAGGAAGGTGCCTGCAGGAGGTTAGCACAAATGACTTCTTAATCATAGCAGAGTGAAGAGATAGTGCTGTCCCCAAGGTCTGACTGGAAACCTCAACTGCATCACACTCTCCTCTATAACCCTCAGCCTTACCAAAGGGAGAACCTACTTGGATAAGACCTCACCCTCCCCCAGCCTCTCCAGCTGTAGAGAAGTGTGGAATAGAAGCAGGGCTGAACATGTGAGATGCTGGAAAAGAACAGAGCAGCAGCAACAGGCTGGTGAGTGACTGGAAGTAGCTTCCAGCACTGGCTGATGAGCCTGAGCACTTAATGCAGCCAGGTCCAAGTGTCAGGTGACAGACCGGTTGTGGCTGATAACAAGGAGCGGAAGGAAGCAGGAATTTGAAGTACTTGTCAGCAGCTTGAGCTCCGAAGGGTCACTGTTGAAATATGTTTTCTTCTGAAAGAAAATATAGGGTCTGTTGACTGGCTGAACTGCTTCAATGTTTATTGCAAACCAGCGCTTGCTGCGGGAACTTAATTGGTGGTAGGCAATCAAATTCCTTTGACCTGTCAAATGGGATAGCAAAAGAAGCTAAAATGGCATTTCTTGTACTGTTTCTTTTTTTTTTTTTTTTTTCACCCCTCTCTAGTGAAGTAATGATATTCTTAAGGATAAAAACAGAATTCAGTTTTACTGGCAATATTCTCTCTCTGCTGGTTTCAGGAGCTTGGAAGTAATCTTTATCTGAAATTAAAGGTCAACCCTTTTGAAAGAAGGGGTGATGAAGTCATGAGGGTGTAGGTATTCATCAGACTTGCTTCTTGTCAAGCAGGTTCTGTGTTCACCTGGTGACTGGAAACCTTGGCTGCTGCTTTATGATTTAGAAAAGCTACCATTTACAACTATAGAGGAGAGATGCTATTTTTTTTTTCCTAGAGATGCCTCTAGATAGCTATGGTAACTTCTACGTGTCTGTTAGCTGGGGCTGAAAACCGCAGATTAATGGGCAGTGTTCTCTGTAGTAGGGAAATCTGATCCAAGTTTCAAGATTAAAGTGTGACCTGCTCCTTTTTAGCCCCAGACCTTTGCGTCAATATCTGTAGGAATTTAGCTGGAGGGCTTGACTTGTTCAGTTATTAAAATGTAGGTTTTTAACACTTGCTCCAAAGCCTGGTAACAGTTTAGTTTTTAATGTCTTTTTTGTTTTTTTTCCCTCTTCTACATGTGCAAGCCTGTGATTTACAGCCCCTGCTCTCCTGCCCTGGGCGGCGCTGTCAGGACTTCACTGCTCCAGCATGTGAATGGCTTGGCAGGTGTGATAGCAGTGCCTAGACCATGTCTTTTGATTCAACAAGTCTCTTGTCTTTCGAAAGTGGTGATGACCATGAGTTTCATTATATAAAAATATTTTTTGGGGCATGGTTAACTGCAACCTTAGTACATTGGATTTTGAGAGGTGTATTTTATTGTTGTTATTATTTATTTCAAAGAAATCTTTACCTGAGATAAGAGATTGGTATCTAATTATTCTTTGAATTGGTTATATAAATTTAACTGTTCAATTACTTAAGCATCTTTTTTTCTGTTGTTGTGGGAAGAGGAACAGAGCTGATGCAGGATCAGCTTCTTGCTTATTTTTGGTTTATAACTGTGTGTAAGAACCTGAGGGAGTTTCAGATTTAGCAGTTTGTTCTGCTTGGTTGCAAGGTCTGATGTTCACCATGATAGTGATATGTAGAACTTCCTCCTGCCCTTCACATTGAGGAAGAAGATGAGCTATGGGTTTTGATCGTTCAGCTTTAACTGGGACTCGATGAGAGGCAAGGAAATTAAAGATTACCTTTACCTGCACTATTGTTTTCCCTCATTCACCTTTGTAAATAATTTTTTCAAAGCTTTGTGTATATAGCAGTACCAAGACCAAGTTTTCAGTGATCCTCACTTTGCTGCTGCTCAATAGCTGAAGTTTTACATTTTAGGATTTTAAATTCTTTAAAAGTTCTTGTGGGCGAAGGAGTTACTCATCTTTCAGAATTTGGTTTGTTTGTTGGTTTGGGTTGTTTCTTTTTTTTGATAGCCTAAATGTAGTGAATGTTACCATTTCTTGCAGACTCATAGAATTCAGTATGCCTATTTTATTAGAGATTATGGAACACATTTCACGAGTGTAGAAGAGAGGAAGCAGTACAGGGAATACATTTTACCTGCCACCTGGAAGGGGGAAATATGTGTTCTCCTCCAATTCAGGGGACCTCATTGCCCAGTATTTTTCACCTCATATTTTAATGTACGGTTGACACAGGGCTCTGTTTTTAGTAATTGCAGGGCCAGTACCTCAATCTCATTTGGAAGGCTTTATCAGAAACTGATAGTTACAGAAGGGATGCTTCTTCCTGTCTGTATGATGAGGACTTGTACTCACATGTACACACTGTTTGCCAGGTTTGATGCTGAACTGGAATGGGCCTTTCTGTCACAGAGCTGGATTTGCTCAGTCTATGGCTTTTTCGATTTATATTTACTTTCTAAAGTACTTGGTCAGTGTCGTATTTTGATCAAAAATCAGTCTGAATTTCTGTTCAAGACACGTTACTTAAGTTTGTGCAGCTTCTAGTGTCCTCTCTAAGCTTTACAAGAAGCTTCAAAGTTTACCAATTAATTTAGGGTATTTGGTACAAAATTTTAACCCCTACATAAAGTAAAGTATAATACGACAGAAGAATAATATGACAGAAAATGCATGTGGTACTATTGTACAAGATGTATGCAGTTGATTATGTGACTACTAAATGAAAACAAAGTAAAATGTGAAAAGAAAGTGTAGGTAACTAAGGATTGTTTTAAAGAACACTGACAGGAAGCTTACTTATCAGAATGGAAAAACATACATAGCTTTAGGGAATGTTTTAGGGAGGGTTTTGGAGTATTTGCAGAATGAACATGAATATGCATTCTGTGTCATAGGAATGTTTTCCTGGTGCCAGGTAATTTTTTTTGTTGTCTTGACTCTTGACTGATGTATGTATTATTTTTTTTCTTTTAAATCATCCTAATCTAGATAAGATTAAAAAAAAAGCCACAAAACCCTCTCAACTACACTGTTTTCAATCTGATTTTTGACTTATTTTGCCTATTGACAGCCCTGTCTTATCTTGGCTTTGAAAACCTGGTGTCATGTGATCGAACTAAATAATATGTTTAGGCTTACTGCCAGATTTAGAATCAAAAGAGAGGTATACAGGAGGCTGGATTTCCAATGTCACAGGTGACCCTTGTGAAACCTATTTCTTTTTCCTCACTTCTCTGTTTCTCTGCAAAAGGTGTATAAATCCCACCTTTACGACGTCTTTTTGTTTTGTTTAATCCAGCAGGCCTGCTGTATGCATTTGAAGAAAAGCATCATGTGTGTTTGTGTGGAAGGTGTGTGAAGTGAGCAGTTATCAATGTTTATACTGCTGGCCACCCTTTCATGAGTTATTAGAGGATATTACAGGGAACTGATTTACTACTTGTGAAGCAGCTTTGGGATAGTTCAGAATATAACACTGAATTTCAGGGTTGTTTACTAAGGGGAGGCTGGCTGGAGGTTCAAAATCATCATAGAATCATAGGATGGTTTGGGCTGGAAAGGACCTTAAGATCATCTAGTTCCACCCACTGCCACAGGAAGGGGCACCTTCCACTAGACCAGGCTACTTCGAGCTCTGTCTAGCCTGGCCTTGAGCACTGCCACGTATGGGGCAGTCACAGGTTCTCATTCTCATCTTCAACCTGTGCCAGTGGTACCCTACCCTCATAATTTTTTTTTTTTTTACCTTATGTCCAGTCTAAATCTTCCAGTTTAAAAACATTTGTCCTTGTCCTGTCACTACAGGACTTGGCAAAAAGTCTCTCTCTGTCTTTATATATTGAAAGACCAAAATGTTGGATTTCAGTGCAGTGTCTTTATGGGTTTCACTATCTGAGTCATAGATTACTTTTTTATTTGTGGCCAGTACAAGCCTATAAGTATATTTCGTCTCTTCTGCTTCTTCAGCTTGTCCCAGTCTTGCTTGTCCCCCACTGGTGTCTTGTTTTTGCTCACACAGCCAGCCAGTCTTGCCTTTGCAGGCTTTCTGTGCCACATGTGCACTCTCTGCTGTTTAGTCCTGACTCTAGCTTTGCTGTCCTGTCTCCTCACAGTCCTTCCCTCCTTTCTGCACCAGCTATTGCCAAACTTATTACCCTGATAATCTGATTTTATTCTTCTTTCCTTCAGTAAGGCAATGTTCTTCAGTTGTTTTTTCACAGGCCAGCCTTTCCATTTATTTTCCATTCCTTCCTCTGGTTTCATGACAAAGTTTTTGTCCTCCTCGTCTCCTGCCTTTTATATCAGGCCTAATAGAGCAGAAGATCTTGATGACGGTGAATATTATTATTCCCCTTCATGTTGTGTTTTCTGTCCTGATCCTTATGTGGCTGTGGTGGTCTCTTCAACCAGTCAAAAGAATATGAATGTCAGGTCAGATGAACCCCGTCTTGCAGGGGTAGGTAGATCTCTCCTCATGCTTCTCCCCAGCCCCTCCAGGAGATACTGCCTCAGTGGAATCTTTTCTCTCCCTTGAAATAGCTTCCTTTCTCTTATTTTCTTACTTTCTCACCAAGCAGCTTCTTTCTTTCCTTGGGTATATCAAGAGAGTCATTGCTAGTGAAGGAGAGGCTCTCTCTCACTCTGTCCTCTCTTAGCTTCATCCATGGATCTGTAGTCTCACTTCCACTGATTATCATCTTGGGGAGTGTGCTCCACAACATCCACATGTAAGCAGGCTGGCCAACTGTTGGTGTTGAAAGATGTGATTTATGTATATTTTTCATAGCATTTGACTTTGGCCTAAGGAGAGCAGTAAGTGGAGAAAGCATAGTCCTTAGCTGGTTTACAGTAGGCTGCTGTTCTCCAAATATGCTGTGTTTATGATTCCAGATAATTCAGCTAAAAAGATCTGGAAACTGTCAGAAATAAAATGTCATTTAATGGTTATCCTTCTTATTCTCTGAAGCAGTAGTAAGCTCACACCCTTTCACTTTTTTAGAGGTGAACCAGCTGGGGCTCAGAGGGTTGGAAGAGCTGATCTGTATGAGCAGATTTCAGTCAGTTTGGGCAGGCTGTATTTGTTCCAAGACTTGGGCTGTTACCTGGTGGATGACAGCTCTTTCAAAGGAGAGAGTTTGGCTGGGAAATACTCCACTCTGTGGAGTGAAAGTGTTGTACTGACGGGGGAAAAAAGTCAACATGATAGATACCACTCAGCATCACTCTGGACATTTTTGTTTTCACCAGCAGATGATGAGTGATCAGCTTGTAGTGCAAGGACTGGAATGTAGCCAGGACTGTGGAGTTTGCTGGACAAGTTACTTATGTGACTGAAATGCTTGGCCTGAGCCTGACATTGTTTTTTCTCCTTAACCACTACAAAGTGGAGGTGACATGCTTCCTATTAATAGAGCACCGTAGCAGTAGTATTTAAAGGAGAAAAGTAATATTTGCCTGCCATCCTTAACACGTTTACTCAATGCAAGTTGTTGAAATATGTGACTAACAAATGGCAAAAAGTCTCTGTGAAGAATGTCAGTGGGTTTTCTGTTTTCTCATTTCCATTTGAAAGTTATTCATTATACTCCAATGCTATAAATGGTAGCAATTTTTCCTGCATGTTTACCCGGGAACTGCATGATAGTATCTGTTTAATAACTCTCAGTCAACTTTCAATCTTAGGTGCTGAAGTTTAACCCTGTAATACTTTGACTAATGCAGAAGATGATGATCTCTGGCCTGTGCTCCAGAACAGAGGGAAACCGAAATGGCAGAATTGTAAATATATTGCATCAGCCAGTATTTGCCTTTACACAAACATACTGAAGTTGGACTGTCTGTAGATGTTTGGCTCTAGGTGGTGTCTAGCAATTGTGTAGAAATAGAATTTTGCTTTTCCTTCCCAGCATAACTCAGGATGCAGCCTGACAAGATGCTTCTAGGGTTATCTGTGTGCTTGCTGCCACAAGGGCAGTCCTAGCTGTGGCTGTGTGCTCTATTGAGCAGACTTGGTTGGTGACCTGACTCACCTGAAAATGAGAATAGTTTTCTATTGCTGAGAGGGATGAACTGGCTTGTGAAGCATCATGGTGAACTCTGGGTGAAGTGGAAGAAGTGAGGGTGAAGGGGGGCTGGTGTTTTTGTTCTAGCAGCAGTAAACTCTTTGCTTAGGTTAACCACTGGATTGACTGTGTAGCAAATTCAGAATTCAGAGCAGCAACAGAAAGATGCTTGGTATCCTGTTTTTTACCTGTTGCCAAAGGGATGTCCTGGGGGATAGTCTTCACGACGGTATAGTGTGAGTTAAGACCCTATATTTTCCATAACTTTGGTCCAGGCAGTGAATGAACTTTCAGTTCAGCTGAAAGTTCCCCAAACTGTTCAGTCTGTGGTTGCCATGAGAGGCTGCTGTCCAGATGTGTGAAAACAGGATCTGATCATACAGGGTGTCAGAACGCCTGAGTAGTGGGCAGTGCCATCCCGCCAGCTCCAGTAGATCACAAGCAGCTGGCCAGGAGCATCCTGCACTGTTTTTCCTTCAGCCCTGCATTGTGTAGGAGGGAATGTGGTTGTTGTGTCAGCCGCTCTGACCTTGCTGCTTGCTTGTTCTGTGAGCCAGTGTTGAAGCTGGGCCATTGGGGTCGCTTTCTTTTCACCTCCTGGGATTGGTTTGTACATCCACTGGCTATGATAGGGAGCAACCCATACACTCACAGTCTGAAGTATATCAGAGAATGCAGGTGGTGTGGGTTGTGGTGCTGACAGGAAGGGTGTGTATTTTTGAACACAGTAAAATAGAATGTGAGGTGAGAGGATCTGGTATGTAGCAGTCTGACCTGAAGAAAGTTTTGAGCTACTGCTGTTGGCTTTGGGGGGAGCTATTCTTCATGGAAGCTTTCTGGGAGGCTGCTACATTGCTATTATAGCCCTGGGCTGCTTAGCTGAAGCAAATCTTTTGATTGTTACTGGTTTAGCTTGAACTTTGAAGAAACTCTGGATTGCAGAGATGAAATCCGTTTCCAGTGAAACTAAATAAAAAGATGCTCTCTACCTATGAATGGGTGCCTACTCCAGGAGACTAGAATGAACTGAAACTCTCCAAAATGTATAATTTATGGATATTGTGCCCTTAACTTTATTATTTGGGAAAAGCATTATCCAGAAAAAAAGCCTTTAGATATTTCTTGTTGGCTTATAAATTTTCAGTGGCTCAATGTGCTTAGTTCAAGGACATGTGTCTATAGTTACAGATGAACTTTAAATTGGGGAACTTCCTGTGGAAGGACTGGTGGTAGAGGAGGTCCATTTCTATGTGAAATGCCTATTGTAAGTTTGTCCACAGGATCAGCAGCTTTCTGCAGCCTGAGCTGGATGCTAAGGTGATTGAGTCCTGTGCCAGATAGTGACAGTATTGCCATTTTAGCCTGTGTTTATATCAGCGTTATAGTTTTGACTTCTGTTGCTGTAATTATTATTCACTCTTGAGCCAACTGCTTTTGCACCAGATGGTGAAACTGATCATGCTATGACTCTGCTTTGCTTTGTCTGAAAGTTCTCAGCATCCAACAGTGCCTGCAGAAAATGTAATGCACTTAATACTGAGCACTTTTGGAGATTTGGCTGCTTTGTTGAGGTACTTTAATGAAAGCAAAGTTCCAAAATATGTAATTAGATTTTTTTTTTTTATCTGCATGTACGGTATTACACAAACTTGTAGTACAGCAGAGTTTGGTCTGTAGATGCATTATGGAAACTCACGTCAGCTGTTCTGAGCATATACACATGTGCAAAAGACCTGGCATTTTTTTCGTTAACAAATGATATTTGCACATGCATGCATCACTTGGTTTTTTTCCCCTCTTGATATTTCACTCTGATGAATACAGCAAACAGAGACAAAGGAGACTTTTTGTTCTTGGTTAAAATCTGTTCACTCTTTAAAGTACGTAAGTGGATGGACCCTGAAAAAGTTTATTTGACTGTTGTCCAACCTCCTCTGCAAATAACTGACGGAATCTAAGGATCCCCTGATCTCATGGCTGGACGCAAGAGGGAAGAGAGGTTGCAGTGCTGCAAATTGTACTTTAGTACGCTGTATCAATGTTGTGAAACAAACTGGTTAGTTTGAAATTCCTTATGGATTGCTCCTTGGCATGTATGGTTACTTCAGGTCTATTTTACTAGTTCCTGACATTCCATATGTGCGTGGTGGTTTAGGCCCAGCTGGTAACTCAGACTGAACCTAGGATAACGTGTGAGGGCATTTTGGGTTGAGATGTGTTTAAGACTAGTGACAAACAAGTAGCAATTCCATCTGCATTTGATTATAAGAAGGAAGATGTAGAACCAAACAATGCTTCGCTATGGGCTGAAGTGTCGGTCACTTTGAGGTTTTTTCTTTGCCTACCTTAGGGATAGGCTTCCACTTCCTTTTTAACGATGTGCAAAATATAAATCCTTGATGATATATCTCTATTTGTAAATTAGTGTGTCCAGGAGCACTCGCTCACACTGAAGCCAAACAGCACAAGAAATCCTGCCACTGATACTGTTAAAACTTGCTAGTCTTTGGAAAGAGGATTGTGTACATGGAATATTTCCTGGATACAGCTGGCTCCTGGAGCATGTGTGGGAGATACTGGGATGAATGATGGGTAGCTTTGATAGAAGCTGTGCTGGGGGTCATTCTAACAAACATTATGCATAATGAAATTTCCAATGCCGGGGTATATTTATTGGTACAATTTAATCAGCTTGCGCAAATGTAGCCTTAGTGACTTCTAATAGAGCGCGTACAGCTAGGTAAAAATGTTTGGGATAAATGATAATTATATTCTGATGGCAATAAAATTGCGAGTTGTACTGATGGTGCTTTCATGCAATGAAGTACTACTTATGGATGAATTAGTCTCTACCCCTTGCTGACCTTTTAGATGTCTGGTTTTAGGTGCATTTTTCAATGTATTGGTTTGATGCATGCTTATGTGGTATTTGTGCTCTGCAAAATCTTCTAATGGAACTGGGTTCAAGGTGTGACTGGATTCTCTGCCAAATACTGCTGGCACCTTTAAATCAAATCATGTTGTAGCCTGTAGTTAGACCAGTAGCATTCTAAATAATTAGCCAGTAGTTGTGCACTGTGTGTTTACTAATCTTTTGGATGTGTTTTACGGTTGTTTAATCTATTTGTGTGAAAATTAAAGTTAGTATTATTTTCATTGTATATTGAAGTGGATGTAAAACCGTGATCAAATCCTCTGCGTATCAACTTTGTTATGGTAGAGAGCTTCATGGACAAAATGTTTTTTATAGCTGCTGTCCCATTAGGAGCTGTGGGGAAGCTGGCCTGGTGATGCTTGTAAGTTTGTAATTGAGGACTCTCTGCTAGGTGTCCCCTTGACCTGGCAAGAAGAGCGTGAAGATGGTTTTGAGCATCTGCACCTTTTGTGGACAGGGTGTATAGTGGGTTTTAGGGGAAGAGGCTGGAGATACCCCCTTAGTGGAAAGGGCAGTGTGAAAGGGAGGGTGGAATGGAGGAGGACTGTTGAGTTTGTCTCCCTGCAGCAGCAGGAACAGATGTTGAAACAGAGGTGTAGTCATTCCGTCTTCTGGAAAAAGCTCCGCTTCTACCCTGCTGAACTACTATCTGTATGCATTGGTTTTGTTGAAGAACCAGTGAGAAAAAGGGTAATAGGGGCCCGTGCTCTTAGTGGTACTCTGAGACTGTAATTCACTTTTCAGACTGTCTTCAGAGCTGCTTTGAAACAGTCTGTGCAACAGCATTTAAAGATAAAATCAATTAAGGCTTCTATTAAGTGGGAAAAAAAAGTGTGCTGTAACAAATCTCTGCTTAATTGAGCAAAATGCAAGCAGGTATGAATTTTAAACAGGAAATTCATATATTAAATTTTTATATCGCTGCTGAGTTTGCCTGAGGGGCAGTCATGGGAACAGAATACTGTCACTAAGCTCAGTCTCCAGGGACCACAGCTGCACATTTTGGAGCTGTCTCCAGGCCACCCTTGCAATCAATATTTACTGTAATTACAAATGAAATTAGGGAGTCTTAAAGTGGCGGGTGCATTTAATAACATATTATAATAGCATAGCAATGAATTGAGGATTAATCAAAACTTTTTAAACTGGAGCTGAATTGATTTAGTGAGTTGCAGTTGGCCTAGTGCTGTATGTCTGTTGACAATAATTTACTTAAAAAATCGCATTGCAGTTTCCTCTTAATTGCACATGGCATGCTTCAGAGTGACAGTGAAGATATTAAAATGAGTAACAGATGTGATGTTTGCTAATAGAGTATCATGTCCTATGTATTTTCCTCATCCTGTTATTTATTTATCTGCAGATGAAGATGAAGCTTTTGCCTTTTAAAAAGAGAAAATCCACTTCCAATGAAGTTTGATGGTTTGGGTTTTTGTTTTTTTTTTTGAATTATTATTTTTTTTTTGTTTTTCTTTTCTTCCTAGAGGGCTGAACAGGTCATCTTTGCATCATAAATCAGTATGTGAAGAATAGAAAAATGTAATGCTTATATACCGTAACATCATTGTTACTGTAGGTTTACTAAGTCTCAATCTGGCCTTCAGAATTTTTGATGTGCACCGCAGCACTTCCGGTCTGATCTAAAGATGCCTGGAGGTAATAAATGTGTTTGCATTCATGACAGTGAGCTCTGTAGGAAATCCTTTCTAGCTACATTTTGCCACAGATTCCAGGTGTGGCCAGGTAAACTTGCTCTTATCCTGGGTTAACTCTTAGGGAAATTCTGTTTCCACAGGAGCAGTTCTTATATTAACCAGGAATGGCTGTGCACAGATCTATACTGTTCTTACATTCCTGCTGACACCCTTGTTCTGTTTTCTGTTAACTGTTCCCTGCATACACTGTCTCTCTTTTGTGCTGTGGAATGATACAGCACCTGAAAGAAGCCAAAGTTCTCGAGGTTTGTGTAAGAGCAGGTGCTAATTTTGAAGCCTCAGTGACGGGGAGGTACTAAGCATACTTCCCATCTGCTTCCCCTGAAGCGTCTTACCCTTTTCCTCAAGCAGTGTGGTATATTAGTTAAAGACAAATTGCATGTCTTTGCTCAGAAGTAATTATGATAAACTTGAGATTTTGAAGGGTTTTATACTCCTTATTTAAGTAAAGAAAGTTAAAAAACAGAATTCCAACACCATTCCCAAACAATTATTAGAAATTTATTTAAAATGCACTTCAGTTTTCTGTCCATAGCTGTTGCCTGTGCATTTACTTCCTTGTTCACTTGCAGAAAGTTTGAAAGAAAACTGTTCAATGCTATGAGAAAAAATAGCTGATGAAAGCATGGGAACCTTAAGCCCCTTTGGTTTCAATTTCCCCTTAGTTTTCTCTGTTCTATTGAGAATGAAAAAGTCCCCTAAGCCATATATTTAATCTTGTTGTGATGTAATAATATCCTTTAATTTTCTAATGCAGCAGTTGTCTTTACCACTTCTGCTGATACTTGGAACTTAGCCCAATATATTCCATCGGGAAGAAACTGGTGTTCTTATTTTGTGACAAGTAGTCTCAATCTGTCGCACACAAACTTCATGGCCCATGTAACTTCTCACTAAGAACATATAATTTAAACATTTTTAGTAGCTTAATTTAACTGTTCCTGCTTGTTTCCGTAGAAACAGAATGTAACTTTCTGAGCAGCTTTTTTCACAAAGAAATGCTGCAAAGTATTGTGCTCTTTTTTGTTAATCGTTCTGTTTAATTCCTCTTAATTTTTAAGACTTCATCCTACTTTTCTGATTTATTTTCTTCCAAGTTTTACTGCTCAAATTATCGTAACATAACCAATTTCTTTTCCAAACCTTAGTGCTCCCTTATGGTTCTGCACAATACAGACTGCATGAAATAAGGGTTGGCTGAATATATACCAGTAGAAAAACAGCTTTCTGCAATAGCTGTCTGGGAAACTTTCACTGAAAAGACATTTGCTACCCCTGCAAATAGAAAGTTACTAGATGCTACCTTTTGTTGCAGTGATCTTCCACATAACCTCACCTGAGGTGAATAAGGACGCACTATGCTGAGATTAATATCCTGGTTCAGTCCAGCATAGTCACAGATTAATTATTGTGCATCCCTTCCCACCTGTTATACACCAAGTCCATGTGTTAGTTGGCAGTGTTAAGCAGGATAGGATGATACAAGTTAATTCCACTCAGGGTCTTGGTGAATTTTCGGGCAGCTCAGGCTTGGTGCCTCTATGTATGATCTGGAAAGCAGAATATTTCTGTTGGATCATGCTGACTGATTTAATTATGTTTGATGAGATGCCTCACAAGTGATAGGACAGACTGATGTTTAATATCAACCTTATCTACCTGTGTGACCTTTGTCTAACCTATGTACCCTAAGACTAATGTGGTTGTGCAGAAAGATGGAAAGGTGTCATTTGTTACTAATAGACTTTTGCTAGGAAAAGCTTTTAGAGCACTAAAGTGGAACCTAAACTCTTAGCTTTTCTCTAGCTCGTGTTACAGTTTTGTAGTATTGATACTGAGCATGACACAGAGTATAACCTCCCTTGGGAGGTTATGGGGTCTTCCTTCTTGGAGATACTCAAAAGCCATCTGAATGTGGTCCTGAACAACTGGCTTTAGGTGGCTCAGCTTGAGCAGGGGGGCTGGACCAGATGAGCTCCGGAGGTCCCTGCCAAGCTCATCCCTCCTGTGGTATTTTTGATAATGTAGTTGCCTCTTAAGTGGAAGAAGTAGAATTGGTATACTGGTAAGGCGCTGTTAATATAGATGTGACCTGTGATACCTTTGCATATGTTAAGCTGTACTGTACCTTTTCTGTCTGCATTGCATTGCAGTAGCTGCTTTTGTCCATCAAGGGCTTAGGCACAGAGTGAGGTGGTTGTATGGAAAGCTGCACTGTGGTTGCCTGGATATTCACTGAACTGAGATTCAGCAGAGCTTCTTGTACTGAGAGTCTGGAATTTTTGTGACCACTGAGGTCCAAGAGAGCTTAAAAAGTAAAAATAAAAGGGTGCCTACAGGTGAGAAACACTAGGAATTTATACTCTGTGTGCATTTATTGCTTTTCTGATGGCAAAAAAGTATTTCTGAAACATTTCTTCTGGCAGCTGTGTGACAAGTGTAATCCATTAATGTTAAAAACAGTAGCTTTTGTTTATAGCTGGTAATACTGTTCTAAAAATAAGCTTGCTAGTTTCTGTCAAAATAAAACAACAGATATATTTGTTTAGTAGTTTTCACTCTGACAGATCAAATTTTGACTTCATTTAAATGAAGTGTGTTTTAGCCCTATCCTTCTGCATAGGATAAACATCAGTAGTTGAGCCTTACCAAAATGAACTGTTTGTAGTTCTTGGCTTTTGTAATGTCCTTAAGGTCATAAGTAAGGTTGGTCCTAAACTGACCAGCTTTTTTCTGAAATGAACAATGAAAATAAAAATGTATAGGTAGTAGTTACAATGAGACTTTCAGATAGAGTTTACTGTAGAAGCAAACTGTTCTTAATAGACCATCTGCTTTTCCCATAAAACCTTTTGCAGACTTCACTGGGTGTGGGGGATGAATGAGTTGTGAATGTTTCGTGTTTGTGCCCTTGATGCCTGGCTGGCTGTAATGCTGTCTGGAAGAATAATGAGGGGGCCACAGTGCTTACCCAGCACTCCCAACCCCTCTTCAGCCTGCCAGCACGGGGTCTAGCCACATCTGCAAATTGTATCCAGCTGGTAAATAATTCCAGGGTAAATGGCAAAGAGGTTCAAGGGAGGGACCTGACTCCAGTCACTTCCTAGGCATCACAATCATGGAGAAAACACCTATCACTTGAGTTTTGTAATCTGTCTCTGGCTTGTGATGCGTAAAACATTCACTTCTCTGCTGCTATACAGACTGTTCTGTTCAGTGCAATCTCATGTCATGCTAAGCATGCAGCTCAGTGCTGAGCAAGGGACTTGTGAAGCCAGTCCAAAGCATTGTGTTGGTTGCGCAGTATATATAGGGACAGCAGAAAAGCGTATTTTGTCTTCTTTTAGGAGATCCAAGAATTGTTTTTGTAGCTGACTTTAAAGAAAATAATTTTCTACTGGAAACAGTCAAAATTGCTGTGGATTTCTGAGTTTCATAGGCAAGCATGGGTTTTTTTTCTAATTTGTCTGAAGTGAAGCTGAACTCTAGGTTGCATCATACGCCTCATCGCTAAGGTGTATAGCACTTGTATTATTCATATAGTCACAAAATAAGACACCTAAATTGACTGTTAGCACCTAATGTGGGAGAAGCCTTGGTTATGAAATGCTCTGCTAATCTCCCAGTCATTTCACTCTCTCAAGAATCATCTTTTGGTCATCTTTTCCTAGAATACAATCACTCTGGGCACTTTTCTTCATAATTGCTTAGCTATTACACATTTTTATCATACAAAGAAAAAAAGCAAAACTGAAGCTATCATTATGCAATAGGAAGTCAAAATAGGACTTTATTCAGGCGTTTTCACCTATGAATATGTACTTTCTAGTCTTTGACATACTTTTTATAAAAGAAAAGCACATTGAGATGAATAAAGAAAATTTTGGGGGAAAAGAGGTAAAAATTTTCAACCCCCCAGATATTTTTATATAAATGCCCATTTCATGGATTCTTTTGTAACATCACATGTCAAAAATTTAACAAAAAAAAAATCTTATTTTGTAGCTTTCAAGGGGAAAACTGTTTATAATTGTGAAATAATAAAAATTAGAAGCATAAGGTTTGGGAATGTGACAGTATGATAATGTATTGAGGTAATATTTTGTTGATGAAATGAGCAAATAAATGGTTGCTTATGGCTGAATCTGGAATAATTGGAAGTGTGTGCTTGAATCCGGAAGATTTTGAGAATTTAGTCCATTTTTCTATATGTTTCACAGAAAAGGTGTTTTAAAACCACAAATGTGCAAAATACCCCAAAATGTGAATTATGTCATATTACAAAGTTCAAAGTAGTAACCTGTAAATTCTTCTTGACTCTATAGGGCTAAAAACTAGAAAAGGCTGAGGTCAAAACTTTCATAAAGCATGTTAGTGGGACAGATGAAAAGATCAGTAATTTAGGAATAACCAAAATGACCTACTTGGTGTAAAGGGTTAGCATTTTCTTCTTCATGCATTCTTATTATTCACTTTTAGTCATTAACTTAGAAGTCTGCTTGTGCTTTCAAAGCTTATCTTGAGGGTGTGTGAAATAAGACATATGAATAGAGGTTAAAAAAAAAAAAAGGAAAAGCATTAAAGGTAAAAGCAAATGTTCATAGAGGAGCAGAGTATTCAAATTTGGCTTCAGCTGTGTTACTACCGTCTCAGGACCTGTGGCATAGTTCTTTTATGTAGTAAATTATTCTGTCTAATCTGTTCAATTTTTATGTCCTTTCTAATCATACCATTTGAGCACCAGTGAATAAGCACACATTAAAAAATAAAAGTATCTGTAAAGATGGTTCTCAATAGTAGTTTTAATAATAGTTCAGTAATAGTCATGCTGAGGTGCCACATACTGGTTCTTGGGTGTTGTACCTTGGATAAGACCATGCTGTAGCAGGGAAGCGTGACTGACATGCAGACAGATGTTCCCAGGCTAGTTTTCATATATCTATTTCAGGGGCTGATGGGTTGGAAACGCTGGTGACTTGAGCTTCAGCCCTAGTTTAGATCTGCAGGGACGTGATCAGGTTCATGCCTGCCCTGCTATTGATACCTGTGCTAACCAACATAGAGCTGAATTGGTATGTCTACAGCATAGATAAACTCTGAAAACTAAGTGAAATGCTTCCCTAGCCTTGTTGGCCAGGGGTTTACACTGGCAGATGGTTTGCAGCAGCATATGGGAAGGAGAAAAGAGCATTTTTTTCTGACTTATTTACAGAAATTTCCATAATAACCATAGCCACAAAACTGTGTGGGTGTTTCCTTGTGTAAACTAGCCCTGCCCTCTGTGTTCAGCCTTTTGCTAGGCTACTGAGGCTTTGGCCATAGCAGGTCACAGATAAGGAACTCTGTTTATCCTATATCATATGTTTGCTTTGTGAATTTTGAGTCTTTTAAAGCTTAATTTATGGGTATTTAGGGATGATGAATGGCAGCATTTGGTTTATAAATGAAACTGAAGTGATTTCTCTACTGCTTGTTAATTTTGTGTGTTCACCTAAAGAGACTGAAGTCATCTTATTAAAACAAACAAACAAAAAGGTAAAAGAACTTGTTTTATAGAATGGGGTTAAACTTTTGGGTCCCTAGCTGGTGATGTTTTGTGTCTAAACTAATTTTCTCTTTCACTGGACATAAACATTTATTCTTTTTCTTGGGCACAAGATACTTGCGTGCCCACTCTGTGGCTTTTGGGAAAGTTATTTGAGCAGAAACTTGTAGTCTGCAGAATGGTTATCTGTAAAAACAAGAACAGCTTTCAACTTTACTCTTCTTATTGAAGTTTAATGAGAAAAGTAGGAAAATATTTCTAAAAACTTGTATTTGAAGTCCTGTGGAATTTTCTAGATGAAAAAAATCCACCATAGACTTGGCACACATCTATTTTAAGTTTCTGTTTCTATTTTTTTTTTTTTTTTTTTTTTTGCTTTTCAGTTTCATGTAAGGGTATGAGTGTTCTTTTAATCATGAGCTGGCTGCTCATGGCATTCTCTAAAGCACTTGCTCAGCTGCTTCCTAACTCGGGATCATTAACTTCATAGATAATTAAACTAACCATCTCCTAAAGATAGATGTCATCTTCTATATCCTTTATACTCCCACCTTCCCACTCATCCTTTTCGACAGCTTCTGCTTATGCTAATCTGCCAAGATGAATATTAATACATCAATGCCAGAATGCCTGTGAATGATCCTGTGCAAACAGCTGCACTGCAGGCATTGTAACTTCATAGCTTGAAATGCAGGGATGTATTTATTTATCCTAAATATAACTTAACAATGATAGAAATGTATTTTTTAAAAATATTCACTTAAATATCAGCCCAGTTCTTGGTATGATAGTTTGTTTCAGATTACGGTTTCAAAAGTGCTAAAATACCTTGAGACTTTAGCGTACACTGATATTTTTTTAACCTTTAGATAAAATACTTGTGATTTATGTTAAAGCATATCTAGATGGCTGCCACAAATGCATAGCCTTGAACAGGTAAACTTATCAGAGATTTATAATTCTTGTTATGAAACATGGCACTTATGCAGCAGAAGACATTAGGCTAGTGTAAAAAATGCAATTTTCACTTGGAAGAAATGTGCATTCATGGTTTAATGGTTCTGATGTAATTCAGCACAGTTAGTGTACTTGATAACTACTTATAATTTTTCCTGAATAGTATTTTCAGCTTTCATGGAATAAGTTTTATTTTGTCTATTGATACTTGCAGTTGAATGTAAAGTGTGTATATTACTTTTTAAGTCAATTCCTGTGTTCTTTTTCTTTTTTCTTTTCACTTCATTAAGTTTAACTTTGTCATATTGCCTCAAACAAGTATAGAGTAGAGATCCAGACTTTCTCTGTTAAAGATTTAGAGATGTTAAGAACAAGGGTTACACAAATCTCCAAAGAGGTCATCTATAAAATGCAAATTATAGGCCTTTTGGTTATGTTTTGGAAGAATATACATATTAACCTTTTTATTTGCAAAAGGCTAGAAAAGACCTTTTGCCAGATCAAAAAAAGTTTGAGGTGCAAACTCAGTGATATAAATTGGCGGGGGGAAATAACATTTCTGTGCTTCAGCATGAAAACTCTCTACTTCCAGTCAGTGGCTGCTAATCAGTGACATTTTATTTTTGTATACCTTGCTGTGATGGCCAAGATTTCTCAGAGGAGAAAAATCACAGGATTTTATTCTTAAAAGGCATTTATATTCTTATAATTTTGTATGCTAATATAGAGAAGGTTGCATCTTCTAGTACCTTAAGACATAGTGAGGTTTTATCATAACTTGGCATAGTGTAATTGAAGGATTTCCTTACTCGGTAAAATTTGGACACAAGTAGGATATAATTTTCTAAGGTCAGTATCACTTCTACAGGAAATCCTTCTTGTTTTCTCTGTAAAAACCCTGTTAAAACAAATCAGAATTGTTAATAAGTGGTCCATGATGGAAGACCTGATACCTCGTTAGTTGTTGTTGTAGTGCTTAAAATGATCAATGAGAGTTGATGAGTATGAATAAATAAGAAGCTATGACTTAGAAAATAGTAAGAACATATTTTTGATAAAGTCAGTAAGTGTCTTGATATGTGTAGACAAGTTAGTATTTTTTTATATAACTCTCTCAAAAAATCATTTAGGAATAAAGCACCAAATGAAAAGGAAATTAAAAGGAAAATGTGTTTAAAATGTCTAATAACTGTGCATTCCCATCCCTTACTGCATCTTTTGTATTAGTGAAACCCTTTTTAATGTTCTAGAATGCTGAAACTGATACAAAACTGATTTGTATAAATTCCCCTCTGAATACCTAGTAGAAGATTCAAATAAAGTATGAATAGTCTTAAATTGTGTGGTTGTGGCAAACTCTTCAGTTTTACTCAAATTTAAATCCTAATGTGGTCATTTGGATCTAAGCTTGGGGGGGCTTGGGAATAAGGGAGGAAGGGATTACTTTCTCTGTAGCAGGGGAGCTTTCTCCTACAATCCCTATCTCCTTTTGTGCCCCTTTTAGCTATCTGGCAAAGCAAGTTTTAGTAAAATGTTAGTAAGATAGTAACTTTTTAGACACCTTCTTGTTTGAAGTACTGAACTGTTAGCACTATCCTAATGGATTTAATTGAATCAGTTACAAAGTTTCTCATTAGTAAGTAACTTTATCATTAGTAAGTAACTTTAACTCAAGTAATGTCAGGTGTTTAATAAGCTTGTAAGTAATATGAAATGTGATTCTCAATAAAATACATATTAAAGGAAAATATATTAAATAAAAACTAAATACCATGTATATTGTGCTAGTAAAATTAGCAAATATCTGCAGACTGCCTGGATAATAACTCTAGTATTACTTTGCCAGTACCCACTGGTGGCAGATTATGTGCAGACATTGAATTTTTTCTTGAGACCATTGTATTTCAGCATGATAGTGTAAGCATGTTGTTATGGGGGAGGGCCCTTGGTCAGACCAGAACCTCCCAAGCTCAGATATGCTTGGCTCTTGCTGCTGACACCTCTCCAAAACAACTGCTGCTGTCTTCTTATCCACCCTCTCCCATTTTGGCTGGCTTAATGGCCTGGCCTCCCACCCCTTGCCATATACTTGCTGCTGTGCAGCATGCATCCCAAAGTAATTTGCTCAGCAGTTTATTGGCATATTGCTGCACTGCATTTTTCATCTTGCATTTAATTTTGGCACAGTTTTGTTCTGGAAACTTCAACATACTAGAGTGACCAGCAGTAGTGGTTGCAGCAGTTGAATATAATTGAAAGCAGCCCTAGGGGTAGAACATAATTGCTACACTTGTTAAGAGAAGAAGCGGAGGAGAAAAACATGTACTATCTTTGATATTTGTTTGTTTGTTTGTTTGTTTGTTTTCTCCCTCCTTTTTTTGTTGCCCCTTATGTTTGACCACACTTACGGCAGTGATTTTTCGTATAGATTTCTGTGACAGCATATAAGTCAGGATTAATCATAGAATCATAGACTGGCTCGGGTTTGAAAGGACATTAAAATCATCCAGTTCCAAACCCCCTGCTCCTGCAGGGACACCTTCCACTGGACTAGGTTGCTCAAAGTCCCATCCAACATGGCCTTGAGCACTTCCAGGGATGGGGATTCCACAACTTCTCTGGGCAACCTGTTCCAGTGCCTCACCACTCTCACAGTAAAGAAATTTCTTCTTTATATCCAACCTAAATCTACTCTTCTTCAGTTTAAAGCCATTTAAATGGTAAAGATAATTGCACTCTGAGTTGACTAGCTCCACTGTTTTTTAATTTATAGGCTCTCTGCAGGAGTTTGTTTTTTTCCCTGTTCCCAGTTTTAGAAACTTACCAGCTATTGCTTTTCTTCATAGTGAGTGGTTCCTACTGTTCATATATATGAACTGTATATATTTTTCCACCCTCTGGGGCTTTGGAGCATTCAAGCGGTGATAGTTAAACTGCTTAGTTTTCCTGTTATTACAGATGAACTGCATCTTTAAGGAGTTAATTTAACTGGTTATGACATGTAAATGATAGTGTAATGCTTTTCAGACTACACTGCCAGTTACTCAGTACTTTCTCCATAAAGTCTCATTTACTAATGGAAGTACTTTCCTTACTAATGAAAATATAAAGCAAGCTGTTATTAGCTCAGATGTTGATGATTCAGGCTAGTAAAAGTCCTTTTAGTTAAAAAGCGCCACTTGAAATATGTGGCTGCAGATATAAATATTACTAAATTGTTCTTTCTGGTGGGGGAATTTTTCTTACTCTCTTGCCTCAGAAATGATTATTGGGTCTCAGCATTTCTACTCTTCTCCTTTAAACTGGGTAGCAGATGTTTCTTCATTGAAGAGATTCATTGCATATTAACAATTCCCCAAATTCTTTTGTCAGCCAAGTACTATAATTTTGTATTGGGTCACTAAAGAAGGCTTCTAGGAGCCATGTAGGACATGCTTGCTAGTATGCTTGCGAATCCTTTTGGAGTAGCTGATTTGGCAGAGGGCATGTGTACTTGGGAATAATCTTTTATTGAAACCAAAGCCTTATTACATTTGATGGCAGTTGTGCTACTGGATGCTGGATATGGATAGTGGTAGGTTATGTGCTCTTAGAATTAAATAGGAAAGGGAAGAAGAAGATAGTGTTGTGTGATTAAAAAAACCTGAAAACCCAAACCAAAAAAGAAAACAGAACAGAAACCAACAATCTACTTTAAAATAAAACATTCTTTTGAATATGTGGAAGGTGGGCTGCAAATGAAGAACCTGTTTAAGATCTTATGAGTTTAAAATAGTTCCAGATCTTATATGTGGCCTTGAGTCTCTGACTTA
Organism: Psilopsiagon aurifrons; assembly: GCA_025447955.1. Taxonomy (NCBI): domain Eukaryota; kingdom Metazoa; phylum Chordata; class Aves; order Psittaciformes; family Psittacidae; genus Psilopsiagon; species Psilopsiagon aurifrons. Next base: position 48,862 of record JAOEHY010026416.1, on the reverse strand, counting down.
ATTTTGCACTTTTATAGCTACATTATTTCTAAAAAGAACAAGAAATTTTAATTTAAGTGGGTAACATTTGGATGTGTCCTTCAAAAGCCAGCATGGTTTTCAGCATCATTTGCCAAAACTCTTGAGAGCTTAAATCAACACAGAAACCTTAAAGTATGTTCTTGTTCGATAATTTGACACTGCACCTGTGTGTCTGCTTTGCACTAACTGTGGATGATGAGCGATATAAGAGTGCACAGCAAAGTTTGAGAGTATTATAGTGTGCTTTCAGTGTTGGTTTCAGCTGGTCTAAAGGCATTTACCATGGGTGTGTGGGGAGATGACTGTGGCTGGCTGCCATATGCCCAGCCAGCTACTCTCTCCTGCTCCTAGGGTCTCTCCTAGTGCTGCAGGGACATCTCTTTGGGGTGCCTAGAACCTCCTGCCCTCCTCCCTCAGGGCCTCCAGGGCTTCACTGATGCCAGCAGACATTGTCTGTAGAAGCTTTTTTATTCATCTCCAGAACCCAGAAAGAGCAGAAGCGGAAACAGAAGGACTAATTTTTGGCTGTGTTAGCCCCTCCTCCAGCTGACTTTAGGGCCTGGTGAATGATGGTGCCTAATGATGGTGCTAGGAGGCCTTGCCCTGGCAGGTGGCAGCTCAGAATTGGAGCGTTCCAGCAAAAGCTGCTGCCACAGGCCCTGCCAGGGCACAGGGGTGCTTGCCTTCCCAGGGCATTGGTCCTTCCATTTCCACATGTGAAGTGACCATTCTCCAGTTAGGAAATTTTATGTCTACAGGATGTGTGTGGATGAATTTTGAGTCTTGTTCTACCAGCTTTGCTGGAGTTGTCAGTGATTTTACTTATCTTGCATGGTGGTGCTGAGCTGCTTCTGAAGTCATTGCATGCACAAGTTGAATGTGTCTTCACTAAACTCTGATTCTGAATTTGCAAATATGCTTCTGGAAGACAGAAGATTTCACAAACGCATTTAAAAGGGTTGATGCCATTTTTCTTGCAGAGATAACTCTGGGTTAGGACTTCAAAGAATGCTTGTCACTCTCAGACTGTGTGCTTGTGTAGATGTAATCATTTGTTTGCATGTGTTTGGCCTAAAAGCATGTCCCAGTTGTCACTACAGTGTGTTCTAATCACATAATTATTTTAAAACTAAATATAAGGTTCACATTGCATTTTAATCGAAGGACATGCAAATATTTCCTCATGGCTGCAGTGTGAATTATGCACAAGCACTCATATAGATGCTTTTCTTCTTTCTAAAACTATTAATTCAGATTGTGATTAACATGAAAAGAAGCTCAACTGAGATAAGCTCAGGAGGAGGTTCAGTTTTGGAAGGAGAGCACAGCACTGCAGTGGAGGTGCTTTTCTTTCTTTGCCTACTGGCTAGATGGTTTTTATCTTTCATCATTGGATCAAGTGTCAGGGCCACAAAAATTGCTTAGAGTAAGAGTTACTATTCTTATTTCACATAAAATGATATATGAGTGTTGAAATTCTGTAGTAGTTCTGGTAATACAGGCCTCCGAAAATTATTTGGTTTTGATGTACTCAGAGAATGCTGTATGTTTAAATGGCAAGACTGTAGCTAGCAACAACCAGAAATAGTTCTTATTTTTCAAAAAACAGTATTTGTGATGTGATTTTTATTTTTTTTTTTTTTTTATGACAACACTTTTGAGACCAAGGTTGTGATTTGTTTGAAGTTTTTTGGTCAGTGTGAAATCTGTCTGTGTTTGTAAGGTTAATCTTTCAGGTGTATGAAGTTCAAACCTTGCATGTTTAAATATTTCGTGTTGAGGCTAGCAGCTAATACACTTCCTATCAAAAAATGTTATGACTGAAATTATGAACACAGTTAATTATTCCAGCATCCGTATGGGTAATTTTCATTCTGTTTGTGTAATTAATTTGTGCTTGTTATGTTCCAGTGAACTGCTGGGTGCTAAAATGAAGACAAAATATTGTATGTTTATTGATTTAAGTTTTTATTTAAATATATTGGATTAATTGAAGTAAGAAATTACTTGGATACCCTGCAAGCATGATAATTTAGTTGATCACGTTGTTTTGATCGGTTAATCGTCAGAACATGTTTCTATGTTTGTTAAATTGTTAATGACTTGTTCAGATGTCTGCATGCTCTGACGTTCTTTGGAATAATAAAATTGCTGCATATTGAAGTGGGAAAACAAAGCTTTTCCAAAGCTTGTCAAATGCAATTGCAAAGTCAGACATTGGAGCTGCTTAGTGATTTATGTACATACAGGCTCATAACAAGTTTTGTCAAACATTAAAAAATTTCAGGGCACTTGCAAATGATTACTTAAAAGTAATTTTGAAAATACTTCTGCAACTGTAGAGCTCAGCCTCTGACTGGAACTGTATGGTGCTGCAGTCATTGCATGATGCTACAGTCACTCAAAGAGATAATATGAGAACTTAGCTTTGTTTCATGAATTCTGAGCTCATGTGCCCAACAAAATCTTAGTACTATGCAAAAATTAGTTTCAGATGCCTGTTGAGCTGTGTAAAAGTTTTTGATTCATTTGTTTTACCATACCTTTGTGTTTTGGCTACCTTTTGTATTCAAATAACTCCTTCCAAAGAGATCTTTTTTTATTGTTTGTTTGTTTCTTGAATGTGTCCACTGTTTTCATAGCTAGGCTTCATCAAAAAGTTTATAGTGCAGCTCAGAGCATCAGTTTTGTGTCTGGGAAAATCTGAATATATCATTATGGATAAAAATCATAATGCGACTAAGATGAGTTCTTTTACAGTTAATTGATCTGGGGATGGGCTGACAGGAGTCTAAATATGAGCCAGGTGTGTGTCCTGATAATGCTGAAGGCTGAAAGTGTCCTGAGTTATGTCAATGGGAGTCTAGCTAGTAAGTGGGAGGGAGTGATTGTTCGTCATTATTTGGCTCTTATTAGACCATGTGTGGAATACTTTGTCTGGTTTTGACCCTCCTAGAAGAGGCAGAGTGTTGATAAACTTGAGTGAATCCAGTGGACAGCCAAGAAGATCGTCGGGGGACGGGAGGGCAGAAGGCAGAGTGGGCTTGTTTAGCCTTCAGAGGAGGAGGTGTGAGGAGGCCTAGTAGCAGGTACGTGGTGAAGGAATGAGAGATTAAGTCATAAATTGAAGCATGATATTTCCAATTCAGAAGGGAAGAAACCCGAAACAATCACTATGAAGACATTAAGCATGGGAACTGGTTGCCCACAGAGGTTGTAAAATCTCCATTCTTGGAGGCTGTCAAGAGCAAAAGCTAAAGACTTCCAGAGGTCCCTTCTGAGCCAAAAGGTACTATGATTATATGAAATGCCAAATGATGAATCAAACAATGCAGGCTATAAACTGCTGAGAATAATTTGGTGCAGAGCTAAGAAAAGTCATAAGAGCAGTGAAATCTCCCATTTTCTGTTCTCTAAGGCAAGGAATGCGTTTTGCTTTAGATGTCATAAACATGTATATTTGAATTATTTGTGTTTATTTGTATTTGTGTCTCTTCTAGGTTTCTAGTATGTTTCCATTTCTGATAATTAGCCATCTTCCATCTTGAAAGAAAGTGACTCCCCATGGGCTGCTTCACTTTTTTTCCTGCTCCTTGACTAAAGATAGGTGGTGGGATTTTTTTTCTCCACTCAAAATTTTTTCCACTCGGGTATTTCTATTTCTCTTGATATATTGGTTGTTAATACTCTTTGCTATCACACCAGTGGCTTCATGGGCCAATTCTGTCAGAATTCTGGGGTGAGAGCTTTTTCTTCAGTTAAAGCTAATTTTGCTCATAAAGGTTTGCTCCCTCCCTGGGCAGTCTTATTTCCAGGTCTGTGCTCTCATACCAATCATAGTTTGTACTGCTGGTTTGAGGTAATTATTTTTGTCTGGCAGTAAGAAAAAGAAATGGTTACAAATCTAGGGTCACATCTGGATTATCAGTAGTACTGTAATTAATCAGTATTACTATATATTTCACTATTTATCTTCCCCTTCTGTTTACATGGCTAAAGGAGAGGACGATGAAGAAAACTCTGTATGCCTGTTCCCCTGCAGATGCTTATGACATGTAGTGATAGGATCTCTGCAGAATAGGAGGTAGTGGGTGGTGATGAGCAACTGTGACAGGAAGAGAACGCTGGGAAAAAATTGAGAGTGGAAAGGAGGAAATTACTATTTGACACCAGGTGTTGGTGGCTTGAAAGCTTCAGTTACTTATTCATAAGAGATATGCACTCTTAGTTTGGATATCATTGAGAAACAGTGGGACAGAATGGATTGTCATCATTTAGCAGAGCAGATGCTAGAGCTCAATTCTGGAAGCAGTGCCACATTTGTCTTCCTCATGAGAGTTCTGAAGAACACTTGAAAAAGCCAAAAGTATCTCCTGAAACAGCTGTGTGTTTCGCGGGCTTGAAAGATTGTATGATTATATTGTTATCACTGTGATGCTATTTATTCAGCTCTCCACCTTTTATGTGTTTCTTGCTTTTTGTCTTATGTCAAAGTTACTGTTTTTTGCTGTGGCCAGGGCTTTTGTATTGAAACCGTATAACGTACTTTCTAGCTGCCTGAGTAATAGTTAATAATGGTAATATTATTTTTGCTGTCACTTGTTAAATGCTGCATTTCAGTCCTCTGCTGATATTTCAGGGTTGTTGAAGTGCAAGGATATTGTGCTCCTGGTGTGGGTTCGTTAGTATGATTGATTGTTTTCAGACTCCTTGCCCCTGAATTCACATACCCTGTAGCTACTAAAATCCTTGTTAAGAGAAATTTTAGGTATGGTGTATGTATGGGTCTCTTGTTCTGAGATGCTAGGATTGCTGTGCAATTTCATACGGTACCAAGTCTCTTTATTTTTTTTTTTGTGTATTTTTTTTAGATTGGAAGCATTTCCTTGCTTCTTAGCGCAGGGATTCATTACAAAACCACAAACAAACCAACCCCAAAAGCACCACTAAACCCCCCACAACTGATCTCACTTAAAACCAAAATTTTACACCAAGAGCAGACTGAATACTTAATGAAACCAGCAGATGAACTTCAACTAGATAATATATAAAAAAAAAAAAAGATGTTCATTAGGCTGGGGAGACATTCCTTTCGCTAAAGCTGCTTGCCTCTGCAAGTAAATGACTAAAGTTTCGTGTTTTTTTCAGGTGCAGGGACCAAAAAGTCCTTTGTTCATGCCAGTTGCCCAAATGGTTCCCCTCAGAAAACTGGGACATGGGGCAAGGTGATTAGACCTGACTGCAGTATAAACATACTTTGTTGAAAATGCTGGGTTAGCCAATGGCGCAGTGATGCCTGAAACGTTTGCTTAGCAACAACAACCCCCCCCCAAACAAAACAAAAAGCCCCCACAAAGAACAATTCCCAACTCCCTCAAAACCCCAAAGCATGACAGAGAAATCAAGTAACTACAGATAAAGAGCGAACACACACACCCCCACTCCCCACCCCCAATTCCTAGAATTAGGAATTGTACTGAATTAAAATAAAATTAAACAATTTTGAGGTGGGGTTTTTAGTTCGTTCTGGAAAAGTTGGGGGGACGGGAGAAGGATGTTGGTTTATTTATTTTAGTTATTTTATTGTTCTAATGTCAGGTATATATGTGGGATCTTTGTTGCTTTTGCATTCATTCATTTCTGTCAGAAGTAAGTTTGACAGATCCTGGTCTGTGTAATGAAGGCGAAATCTTTTTTTAATGATCATTACAAAGGTGGGTTTTCAAAATGTGAAGCGTTACTGCTGCGACAACTAACATTAGAAGCAAACAAACATTATCTTCTGTTTTTTACATGAAATCCGAGTTTAAATATCAAGAGTTATAAGAACACAACTTCATTATGAGTTGTGGAAGTGAGAGCTATGACTGGGCTTGGTACCTGGATCTTTCGTCTTTTCCTTTCATCCATTTGCTGAGGCCAGTTCAGTTATCAGCTAGGAGAAGATTGATTTATAATGGCTAGTTTTGGCTTTTGTTGGATAAGCAGAACCAATCTAGTTAGTTTTCATGAAAGGAATAAGAGAAAATTTGAGCATTCAGCTTGTAAGTCTGGATGTGGGTGCACTCCAGAGAGTTTAGTTTGTTTGTTTCACTGAAGAAGAGTCCCAAACCAGGGAATTTGACTTGGACTGTATTGTAAGGAATTTAGAGTTTTTATAGTAGAGGATTAAGTGGTTTATATGTTCCGTGAGATGCATACTGATTCCTTGGAGAGAGAAAGACCAGAGCTGAAGCATTCAAAACACTGACCCCTCTCTTCCCACCATGACTTTTAACTGCCAGGGAGGTAATAGCTCATCATACTGAGGTTTCTGAATAAAATAAAGCTGTTAATAAATTACACGCATGATAATCCAGCATAGGGTCCTAGTTACACGTTCCCATCTTTCTGCCACTCTTGTAGACAGAAGGGACTGTTGAATATTAGTGGTAACAAGATGCACCTCATATGCATGCTAATGGTTTATAACTTTTTATAGGTGCAATTTGTACCTGTCTCTCTGTGGATGCGGAAGGTGGTGCGTGAGGAACAGATCATTAAGCGCCAGTAGCCAAGCTTTACTAATTAGCGCATCTTCAAGTGCCAGCTCTCTTTTGTCCACTGAGAGAGAATGTAAATTATGCTTATTTTCTTCCTCAGTCTTTTGAGTTTCTTGAGCAATGTATCTCTTTGACTGGAAGGTAGAGACTACAGATTTGTAATTTTCAATTCTCATGATTAATTGAAGAACATGCATAGTTTATTTAAAAGCAGCGATGCTGCCAAAAAGGATCTAATTGGTTAAATAAATAACTACGCTTTTATTGCTCAAAGTGTTTTTTATTGAATTATTAGTGTTATATCACCCTCCAAGTCAGTATCAGTTAATGACTGATTTGCATCAGGCTATTAGTATTTTTCCAATCAGTGGTAAATTGCTATGATGACTTCTTTTGCTAACTCATTGCTCATTATATTGGTTCACTTGGTAAAATGGTGTTGATTGTAAGAAAGCAGTGAAAAATAGCATCCAAATTTCTGCTGGTTTTAGTTGTCGTTTTGTTCCTGAAGAAATATTTTACTCTGTTCATAAAAGTGATTACAAAGAACTTCTTTGGACAGGGGAAACAAAAATGAGGAAGTATTTTTTGAGAGCTGTTTGGCGTAAATGGGATTCAAAAGCAGATAAGCATAATTAATTTGTTTAGAAGCTTTGCTGTGAAAAGGTGGAGGAATTGGAGCATTAAATGATTTCATGGTGATAATTATTATTCCCATATATGACCAGAGGTGTATACAAAGAAGTGCTGCAGCATAGCACAGAATGGTTCTGAGCAAGGGTCCAGAAAAAAAAAAGATTAAATGAGCTCTGACCTGTGCAAGGCACTGAAGTTTGAATACCGTTTCTTTATATCTATTTAGTTCTGGGAAAGTCAGCAAACCATCTCTGACTGCTTTTGTATACAGGAGAAAAATGGGTAATCATCTAGTTAACTGTATCAGCAGGTTATTATGAATGCTCTTGAAAACGTGTACGTATTTCTGAGAACTCCTAACTAAGTAAAAAATGCTTTTAAAATCAGAAAAATATTTGGTGTTAATGAATGTTAGTGGACAATATCACCATGCCTGTATTCAAACTAATGCCGTTATGAGCTTTCTTGTTTCAAATGTTAGCTTTTGTCCAGTGGGTGAAGCGTGCATAGGTCAGGTGGCTGTAAGAGGGGCTTCCTTTCTTCTCTTACCAGATGTTCACGTTTTTTTTCCTTTTTAAATTTTTCCAAGTGGGGTATGCTGCAGCAAATAACTGAACCCCTTCCTCTGGAGCTGTTTGAGAGCAGAGATGGATGAGTAGTCCCTCAGAGACGGATAAGTGCAGTAAGAGGAGGGAATAAAAAGGCCATGGACTCATTTGGTGGAAAGGAGCAGTGGGGGGAGGCAACCTGACTGAGTTTTAAGAAATAACAATATGGGAAGCATGGAACTGTTATTTTCTGATTCCCATGCTAAGAGAAACTTGAAACTCGATGATGTTTCAGATGGTGGTGAGCTCTTGGCACTTGTTACTGCAGAAGATAGTGGAAGTCAGTAGTGTCAGATGGGATCAAAAAAGGAGTCTGTCAAATTCGTGGACAGCAAGTCCATAAATAGATACTAAAAATACTGCCCTCCACAATCTCTTATTCAAGAGCTTCACATGGTGGAGGTATAGGCTATACAAATTGGCCAGGCCTGTGGTGTTCCTGAGGCTCATCTCTGCGTAATCTGTTGGAGATGCAGCACTGGGCTGGACAGACCATTGGCTTGGCTCCATGGTGCTTTTTGTTAACTTCTTCAAGGGAGTAGTGTTGATGTGTGGAACATTTTTAGCTTTTAAAGATTTAAGAGTTTCACGAAATTCCTCCTCCTTAACCCATCAGTGCAAAGGAATATGCAGTTCCCTCAGCTGCTGGTCTTTGAAAATTGTTACAGCACTGTAGCTGCTAACCTGAATTTTGGGTTATCTTTGAAGGGAAAGGAGGTAACCGCACTCCTACATTCTGATAGTCTCTTGAATTCCAAAGCAGATTCTTGGGATCACTGAAAAAGTGGATATATCCTAGAACAGCCTTGAAGATGATGCAGCCACAAAATACCCAAAGGCTGGGAGGGGGGATGTCACTTTGTCACCCTTATCCTTTTCCTCCCTCTGCTTTTGTATATGTATGTGATAATACTGTTGTCATGAAAAAGTATTAGAGGCTGGATAAGTACTTTTGAGATTCAAGGAATAACAGTAAATTTCTTTGGAGTTCCTATGTTGATTTTTGTGCATTTGCACTTTCCATGCAGTCTTTATGAGCTGTGGGTTTCTTTTTTTTTCATCTTTTTTTTTCCTTTTTTCTTTTTCTATTTTTTCTATTTCTTGTTGCTAAGTGAAAGACTCAAGATAACAAGAAGGTGACTGCTTTGCTTATTTATTACACTCAGAAAAAGTAGTTTGATATGTGGAGGGAAAACAAAGATTGTTCTCTGATATTTTGTTTTATATACCAATGTTGTAAGTTTCTTTATAATAACAAGAAGGTAGCATTTTTAGAAATAAATATACTTTAAATGACTATGCACTTTAAACTCTATTTCAGTAAAATGCTGGTATAAGAAGTCCATTGATTGCACTAAGAATCAGGTCTGTTTTCCTCACAGAGATCTAGTTAGGTTATAAAATAAACAGTATTTTTTTTTCAGTGCAGTGAAGGGAATTATTTTCTTGGCTTTTATGAGGATAGCTAACTTTTGCACAGACTTTTATAAAGATGACATGCATAGGCCAACCAGAAATATACCACACTAGAACAATGTTGTAGTGGCTCTCTGAGTATCAGGAGTGAGGTGAGGTGACTCACTATGTCTTTTGCATTTTCAGTTTCTTTGTGATGTTTATGGTTGCTTGATGTAGTTCTCTCAGTGGAAAAAAGGTCAGAGAAACATAGAAGTGTGTGTACAGAGAAGGAGGCAAAGGTAGAATTTGCTGTATGGATTTCTTTGTTGGTTTTTGTTCATTTTTTTTTTTTTTCCCCACTGATAGGTGTCTGTTCAATATATTCTTTTGGTTGTTATCTGTAATGCAACAAGTATTTTTTTTCTGTACAGTGCAAAGGTAATTAAGCAAATGAGTTAGCTACAAGTCTGTGTTCTTTGCATATTCAGTTTCTTTTATTATGGGGTCTAAAGCCTTGTCATCTTACAAATAAACACAATGAATGAAATGAATGTTTGTTTAAACAAATAGTTGTGGACCGTGAGTTCAAAAGACCACCATCGTCCCAGCAGTTGAGTTGCTAGATGATCTGTCTGTGGCTTCTGAAATGAGTCACCTAGAATACAGCATTCTACAACTGTATTAAACTCTTGCAATGGCCATTAATGCGGTGGTTTTAATTTTAAGATTCATGCTATCAAAAGACTGTATCCACCTGCAAAAGTAATTTCTCTGTCCTTGTAATCAGGAATTTGAGTTTTCTGCAGTTCTTCTCATCCTGACATTAAACATTAGAAGAAATCTTCAAAATTCAAGTATTTTCTGTTCTGGATACTTCACCTGTTTACATGTAGTACTTTGAGAAGTCAGATTCTGAACTAAAACGCAAAGTCAGGATTTCCTTCCTGTGGCCACTGTCATGCCACAGACCATCTCACAGTTGATTTTCAGCTGTACTTGGTCAGCTGACACTTGGCCATGACCTGGTAGCTTCCGCTGTGAGAGTCCAGGTAGGAGAACTTAATGTGGTGTTGGTGTTTTCTTTGTTTGTTTCTTAATGTGATTTTCATTTTCTTATAAAATGGGAACAAAATGCTTTTCTATCACTTGTCCACCTCACTCCTCTCAATATCTGACAGATCACATTTATGCTATGACCTATCTGAAGAGCAGTACTTAGTGCTTGGCAGCGGCTTGTTTCCATCTCTGTGAAATGGAGGTAATGTAAAAATCAGCATCATTCTCTGTTTATATGAGTTTACATGAGGGTAGGCACAGCATTTTTCCACTCACCCTCTTACTGACTCTGTGTCAAAGAGTATCCCACATAAGTTAATATTTCATTCTCATTTTGGGGGAAATTATGAATGAAATTTGTGTGAGGGCCGGGGCTCAAGTTTGTCTGTAGTTGCTGTATAAGTCAGGGGTTTCTGCTTACCTGGAAGTTTCGAGTTTTTTACTTTTCTCCCCAAGTGTCCTTGCAGCTTGTGCTACTGTGGACTCCAAGAGAGAGATCCATGTATGGTGATTGTACATGACCAGTATAATAGTGTCAATTTCCTGTACTTGAACTTTTATCTTGTATTTTAACGAAAGGAAGCCATATCTCACTCTTCATGTTTCCCTCTGATTTTTTTTTCTTGTGAATTCTGTTCTTTTTTTGTTTTGTTCTGTATGCATATGCACCTAATTCTGATTATGGTGCTGCTGACTAGCCAAGTTGCAAGCTGGCTGAATGCAAAACAAATTATTAACTTTGTTCAGTGATGTGCAAATACCGGTGCTGTTATTTTGCTGCATCCGAACTATCTGTAAGGATAACCATGTGGTGTGTTAGCAGTGTACTTTCTAGTACTCTGGGCTTTTGAAGAAATTGATTGGATTGGCTCTAGTTCCAGGCCAGTTTATTTTTTTTTTTGGAGATTGGATCTTTGCTGAAACTGTCGAGCCCTCCAAGAACCCGCATATTTATGAATTCTGGGAAATGTGAAAGAAGAACCAGAAGATTACATATATCTGCCACTTTAGAGCTAAAATCTGATTTGAAACTTCAAATACTAGTTTGTATTATGTGTTTTTAAAAACAGTGCTGTTTCAAAAACCAAACAATAAATTTCCCTGAAACTTCTAAATCCAGTTCAGTTGTCAAGTTCTACTCTGGCCAAAACTCAATGAGGTTTTTAGTCATGACCGCTATTTCAGTATTGGCTGAAGTTCAGGTCTTGGCATATGTTATACTGTCCTTGCTTGAACTGTGACCCTAACAGGGCATTGCATCTCACCATGGACTGCGTTAACCTTAGTTGCATTCCTGTGAGTTGCTGGTCTGGCTATTCTAAATATAGAAGAGAAACTTGTGTTTGTAACCTTCCTAATGCTTTTTAAGTAGGAAACAGATATATTTAATAAATCCATTCAGCGGTATTCCTTTTTTGCCTTTTTTTCCCTGCAGTGATATGATCACATGCTTTTTTTGTCGGATAACTGCTTCCTAGAATGCAGAATGTTAATAGTTTGAAAAGATGAATGTTCATATTAAGAAATTGGCTAAGTTTTTGTAATTCTCATAATGTTTTTTATTGTTGACAAATATTAACTTTCTTCTTTTAAAGTCTAGAAAAAAGTTTGGAAATTATGATTTTGACCTTGTTTTGTATGGAATAAACAGCCTGTTACATTGGTAGAGATATATTTTGGATATTCTTATACTGACTTAATCAGGAGCAAGTATGCAGCTGAATGCACTTAGGCCTAATACTGGGTATTGTTACCACATCCTTAATGCTTTGACACTTTCCCAAATTTATCAGCTGGAAATCATGAGACAAATGGAAGTGGTTTATTAGTACTATGTGATAATTGCTTTTTATGTCCCTGCTTCTTACTTTCCAGCTTTAACAGCATGTGGTTGATGCTCTGTACATGTATCTTCTGGGTTGTACTTGTCTCTTCCTCAGTCATATGCAAAGGATTGCCTCAATATTTTCCTGAAATGTCTGTTTGGAAGAGAGATGTTTGCTCTGATAAGGAGGGAATAAGTAAGTAGAGTCCAATTACAGGGACTTGTATGTTTTCAACTAATTACTCAATGATTTCATGGCAGTAAACCAGTTGACTCAAGGGGAATAATGCTGTAAAGCTGGTATTCGTAAAAACACGTAGTTTAATAAGAATCATGGAAGATAAGAAACAATGGAGCCAGTATAGTCTCTTGTCCTTGATATTTATCTTTGCTTTTCAATGCAAAGATGGAAGTGATGAATTTTTTATGTTTACAGTGCATTTTTGAGCAGCTTCAACTGACTGGATCACATTTTCATATATGTAAGAGCTTGCTCTCTTCTACACTAAAATGGGGCCGAAACTACTTCATGTGGATTCAGAATCTTGCCCATTGTGTGCATCTGTGTATGACAGTTGAACTGCAGCGATGTCAGTAGATGTGAACAGAAGGGTGAGCCATATTTGTTTAGAGTTTGCTGTGATGTTTTAGAAGTTCAAGATGTTATAGGAGCAGGGGATAGAAGATGATGGAAATTTTATGAATCTGAAGAATTGTGAGTTAAGCAAACTAAAATGAAGCCTGTTAGAGTTCTAAAGCAGCTATCTGTTCAACATACAGGTCTGGAGAAAAATTGACCTAAGGAATGGTGGGATTTTTTTTGAGCTCTAGTTTCATTAAAAGAAAAAAATGTGTGTGAGTCTAGAAGAATGACTCTAGATAATACCCATGCAGACCCCATTGTGATCATTGCACATGCGTTACAGATCAGATAATCACAGAATGGTTGAGGCTGGAAGGGACCACTGAGGTAATCTTGTCCCTGCTCAAGCAGATCAATTACAGTTATAAAAACCCCAATAGTTAACAGGTTACTTTTGAGCAGATTTGATTTGTAGTCAAACTTGGATTGTCTGAGATAAATTCCTGCCATCATTATAGATGCCAAATTCTGAAGTGTTTCGGTAAAGTACAGGATGGTAAAGAAACCTGTTGGCCCTTAAAAAAGGGAACTGTACCTTTGTTTTGTCATTATGGGAATCTAGGATGTAAATGTCACTGAGTTGCTATATCCATAACACTGGAAATGCAGGTGATATGGGGTGATTTGCTATAGGAGAAATAAGCTTTCCTGTATGTGGACTTTGGAGATTGACTTTTTTGCAGAGATGGTTCTTTCCCCCTGTATTACTCACACCAAAGGGGCAGAGGTTTCCATAAACTGGGGTTGTACTGATGTGTTGGTATTGCAGCCTTAAATATGTGTTCTCATGATGCTTGTATTCTTTCATAGCTCTTTGCTTTTCTCTAGCCTTTGTACCCAAGACCCCTGTTGCTGTGTTTGAAGAACTGGAATTACTGATTGCTTTGACGAGCAAATAGTAGGATTAACAGCCTCATACTGATAGGGATATTTAACGAGGAATATAACAGTGGTCGATAACACTGAAGTTAGTGTTTTGCTTTTTATAAGCATTAAGTAAATATTCAGTGTTTATTGCTAAATAAGGGGAAAATAGTGAAGCCTTCTGTGTAAAAAGAAATTCTGTATGGGGAGAAGATTTCTGGGGTACCTGTTTGGTTGTATGATGATAATGAGTGCTGAACACCTGGTTTCTTACTTTACTTTTTTTTGCCCCAGTATCAGTTTGTTTCAGTATATTTTTTAAAAGGAGCTACATGTATGGCATTAAGAGTGCGATGTACTTGCCCTGAGTTTTTTTTGGAATGCTCTTTGTATTAGAAATTAATAGATGCTGATAGAATTTCATGAAATCAAGTACTGCGGGTATTTAGCTACTTCTAGTGAGACAGATTTTTAAAATTTGAAATAGAAATAAATTTTCTTACTTTCTTGCATCTCAGCAAGTGTGTATTTTCTGTAATTATATAAATTTTAAGGTGTTACTCAGTCTAGCTCTGCACCTTGAAGAGCATGCCTACTCCTGTTTTTCATGAGGCAAGGCAAGATGAGCAGTTTAGCAGGCAATCTCCAAGCTGGCAGAATGCCGGCTTTGTAGAGAAAAGTGCTTCAAATGCATAAGTGATGAGCAGAACACTTCCCTCTCTTTGTTGAAACTGGGTAAACTCAATGCATAGGAAATGCAAGTTAGAGATAACTGAGTAATACTTTCTTCTTAGTAGCCTTTAAAGTAGCCATCACACTGAAAATTCTGCTCTGTTAATGTACAGAGAAATAGTCCTGATGTGGTATTTGTTTTGATCTGTGGTACACTTAGAGTAGCAAACCATCTGTGACTTTTCATGCTAGATAGTAACAGTCCGTCTTAGAAGATGCACAGGGAATTTGTGCGGCTGTACCTTAGTATTAAAGCTCAAACACAGTAAGTCATGAAGCTTCTGTATTAAAAAGAAAGACAAAATTGAAACTGGAAATGTTGTGAGCTGTATTCTCATATGCACTCATCTAATAAATATGTAATATATTTTGAGTCGCTTAAAGGCAGAGACAAGCCTTTGTTTTAATATGTTAAAATGGTCTGTTTTAATGTTTTTATTTTTTTGTGTGTTTTTTTTTGTAGTCATCAGTGTTAGGTGTATTATGTATATGCTTTGAATACATGAACAGGCATACATTAAGTGACTAGGCATTGTTTTATATAGGAAAAAGCATAGTGAAGGTGAGTCAGGAAGACTTTTACATTTCTCAGTTCTTAAGGAGAAAGATACAGAGGAAGGAAATACCAGATTCTTCTTTACCTGCTTTAGCAAAAAGTATGTGTTGTTGTATAAAGATACGGGACCATATTTCTGTGTAAAAAAATATTTCCTGCAGACAGTCTTATAGATTGTAAAGCCTTGGTAGTATTGTTTTAATTCGTTGCTTCAAGGTACACTGAGGATTTATGTTGTGTGGCCTTCATGGCATTTCTTTTGCGACATGCTCAGCCTTGCTCAGGCATTGAAACCAGGGACCTGAGCATCCAGAGTAGCTGCCATCTGCCTCATCTTACCTTGTGCTGTTCCTTCCACAGCAGCTAGGTCTCATCTTCTCTCTGTTCCTCTTCTGAGCCTTTCCTGAGGGTGATCCTCTGCAGCATTTACAGACAGATGATATATTAGTTTATTGAATTATACTAGTGAAATGTCTATGAGAGGTCATCCTATCTGAAATATTGCTTATTTCTAAATTATAACCCATTGTTTCTAATTGTACAAGCCTACTGTGCTGATCAGTGTGACTCCAGTTTTATAGGATGGCCAGCTATTTTCCTAATATTAATCAGCTACATTAAATACAATGTTTTACTGAGCCTTTTGAAATCAGGAAGATGGCTCAAATGCTTAGCGCTGAGTACAGAGATGAGTTTCTGTGATGTTTTAGAGTGCTTTGTCATTGGGGTATGGATAAAATTGTCTCTCTTTAATGACTACTTAATTAATGTGAAACCACTTCATCTTCATTGTTTTTGAGATTATCTTTAATCACTGTGGTATAATAACAGTAGCATAATTAGGAAATAATAAGTTTAGTCTCGTTTCTTGCTTAAAGGGATTTTTGACTTGTATTGAAAAGAGAATTATGTTCTTTATATAAAGAATTTTAGTAAACATCTTCATCTCCTATCACTTGTTGATGTTCTTTCTGTTTAAGGATTTCGACTAACTTACTAGGAATTTCAATGTAGGAGGACAGGCTATAGCAACTGCTTAAAGCCATGATACTTTTTATCCTGGTAATTTTGTGTTTTCTTGCCATATGCTAATTAGGTATTAATCAGTTAATACAACTTTCCATCCACAATCCAACAATGTATTTATGGTGTTCTGTTTTTATGAAAAGCAAACCTTTTTATCTTAGATGACTGTATCTCTTTAAAGATAATATCCTTTACGTAAACAAAGCTAATAGATTGTGTTTCTTCTCCCACATTTCTTGGGTTTCACACTTGTGCTGGTAGCTGAGGTCAGACTGCTGTTTTCCTGTGGTTCCCTTTCTGATGTATGATGCTTTCACTGGGTCACTTGCATGTACTGGATTGCTTACCTTGCACTTGATTGCTTTGAAATGCATCCATGTAAACTATTCATTTTCTGTATGGGTATGCTTACTATAAATATTGTATGCAGATTTTTATGAAGGGTATTTTATTATTGAATATTTTATTTTGAAAAGGTAGTTGTCATATGAAATGGTCTCAGACTGTCATAGTTGTGCCCTTGAGGACAAAAAGGGAGATCTTTCATAATGAATAGCAATGTAATAAGAATTGACTAAGTTGTAATGACTAATTGTAATGAGAATAACAAAGTAAGAATTATTCTGTTAACCATTGAGGAAATCTGGAACAAGGGAAAATGTTTCCACCTTGAACCAAAACTGTCCATGATGAGTGGGAGTACCCAGGACAGTGAGACAAGTCTTTTTCTTTGTAACAACTTGATTTTCCTGGTTTCTTTTTAAGGTATCAGCAAATTAGCATAGGGAGGAATAGGAGAACAGTGAAGGGATTTCCAGAT
This sequence comes from Psilopsiagon aurifrons, assembly GCA_025447955.1. Taxonomy (NCBI): domain Eukaryota; kingdom Metazoa; phylum Chordata; class Aves; order Psittaciformes; family Psittacidae; genus Psilopsiagon; species Psilopsiagon aurifrons. The sequence continues at coordinate 32,135 of JAOEHY010026416.1, read as the reverse complement.
GCTGACATGAAGCCTCTCTTAAGAGGGATTGAGTAGGAGGAAGGCTTGATGATAAATTAGCAGTAGTGGCTGGTTTCAAAGGCAGGTTTGCCTATTTTGGTAGGAGAGAATTGCCTGCACATACTGTTACTCACCCTGATATCTGTCCATGGCCTCAATCTGCAAGAGCCTCCAGCATGAAGTATTGAGGAAAGCATTTGTTGCACATTATTCTTAGCTATTGTGGAAAGGCAGTGGAGATATCAGGGAAAGCATGCTTTAGAAAAGTGGCTGCTAAGGTAAGGAATTACTTGCAGTGGCATTCTAAAAGAGGAGCATCCCTATCCCTTAAAAAAAAGCCTCAAGAAAAAAACAAACCAAAACCTACAAAAGCTTTTTAAAACATAAAGACTTCTAGTGCTTTTAGACAATTATGCCTCCAGGAATTACAGACCTCTAGATTGTTTCGTTTTTCAGGGAATTTTCGCAAGAGATAAAATGCTAATCATTTTACAAAGCATCTTTGGGTAAAGTTGTCAATGTTTTCAGTGTGGATGCAACTTTATAATTTAGCAATATTTACATTTATGCACCTTTTTATATTGCCTTTAAACCCTTTCCTATTGCTATATGCAAAGAAAAATTGTGAAGGTGAGAAATTCTGTTCTTACAATCTCTGAGAAAAAGGTAAACATCTTTAAACTGTTTTCTTTAGAACACAGATTTATTGTGGTACAAGCTTGTATGCCTTTGTTATTACAGCTGGGTCAGTTTAAACTTCTTTCTGGCCTCTGATTCCTTTCTTCCCTGTAACCTTTTTGTGCCTCAGAGGTTGCTCAGCCCATTGGAAGTCTGGCAAAAAGGAGGAGGACACTGGCAGTGTTTGGACATGTGTTCTAAGTATTTCTAGATGTCCAGCTGTCCCCAGTTGTTCTTGATGTACTTAGGAGGAGACCAGCTCCGGTAATTTTTACTAAATGTTTTGTCTTTGTTGTTTGTTTGTATGCTTTACTTTTCAAGGGGAGGTTTGTTTTGCTTCAAGTACCCTTCAGTTGGTCCTCCTTCATCTGGTGAAGTGCTGGACTATTGATGGCTGTGACCAGTGCTTAGAGGAAGTTTTAAACTAATGAGCAGTTGCTATTTCCAGCAGTTTTACTGGAGAGTTTAGGTTTTTCAAAACCCAACTAGAAAAGTGTGTGTTCATGTTGGGAAAAGAGCTGCTTCTTCTACAGCTTCTAAATAAATGCTGAGAGCTAGAACTGATTTAAAATGAAGTTTCATAAAGTACAACAAGGTTTAGTGTAAATAGCTGCTGAGTCTAAGCAATGCATTTCGGGGGCATCAGAGGAGAAGAAGCTGTCCCATCACCACCTATCTAGCAACTGAGAGAGGTGCAACTAGTGCTCAGGCCTTCTGAAGAAGAGAGTAGAACACAGTCATTGCTGGTAGTTTTCCTTGTGTTCAGGAAGGCATTTTTGCACTGCATTTACAGTCTGAGGACTACTAGCTGAGAAATAACATACATCAAACACACAGCATGGACTAGTCCTTGTCAATAGGCAATTGTTTTTTCATGCTTTTGGTGGAACAGCTGCTTTTTGTAATCAGATCTCAGTAAATTGTAATTTGTAACTAGCACACTGAGAATGGATTAGTTTAAGCATCTTGATGATGATGTGGTTAATCCCATGAGCTGGATTTCTAATACTTTCATTCCTGCAGGCTTAATTTGGGGTTTTGGGAGGAGGATTTTTTTTGTGCTTGGTACAGAAATTGTGTCCCTTTCTGTTCCTTTTTTTTGCAATATTTGCTTCTTGTAATTAACAGAAAATGTTGCTGTTCTCGTCAACACCTTGAATGCTCTCCTTTTTATTGTTTATTGTTGTTTCTGTTGCCCTTCCATTCTTATCTTCAGTTTCCAGGTTGTTCTGAGTCACAGCTGCTGCTTTCATATTTTTCTAATTTCCTCTGCTATTTCTCAATGGCAGTGTTAATAGTAGGATCCATAGTACTGAGTTTTGCACAAAGAAGGGACTTTGATTTGCCCAGTCCAGGAGCAGAATCTTCATCAAAGGTATGTGTTCTGCAGGGTGACTTTGTGCCTTGACTTGAAATGCTTCTGAGATTCTGAACTTCAGTATCCATCCTAGGCCAGGGTGAAGCAGCATCTCTGAAGACACCTGGTACGGTGGAAGGCAATATGACAGTGCAGCGTGTGGATGCCTGAATTTTAGAAGACTGGAGTTCTCTAAAATCCTGCCTTGTGTCTCTTGCTGGCTGTTGTTATTTTAATGTATACTACAGTCTTTTATTCTTAAAAAAAGTACGTTTGTTGGTGTGAGTTCTGAAGTAATTATGCACAAAGCTAATGACTAGGGATGAAAGAGTTGTTGCAACTTTCTAGTGACTGATTTTTCCCACTGTTTTATGATAAAATATTTAAAGACCTTTATAAAATGGTTTGGATGATCATGATAAGTGATGCTGTCATTACTCTATGTTTTGCATACATGCATGTGTGTCGATGTGTATATAATCTAAGCATGTTTGAATCCTTGAATTTTAAGGGTGATGGGAGATGGTGTTAGAAATATTGCCTGCATATTTTTTTCTCTGTTTCAGTGCAATTTACCTATCTGAGAAACATCACAAAATAAAATTAATTGGTCGTCTCCTGTGTTTAGGATTGGTGGTGGTGGTGGTTTTGTTTCTGCTTTCTTTTGCTTTCCTACTCCTTACTATTAAAATTGACGTTCTAGAAAATGGGAACATAGTGCGACAAAAATGGATGCTAGCATCAATAGAAATAACTGTAAATATTGTCTCATTTTGTAGCTGGAAGTGACCAAGTTTTCTTAGGATTTTAGTGAGAGTCTAATAAAAATAAACGCTGGCTGGGCTTAACGGATGATTTTCATTGAGTTACTGATTTCCATTTTATTTTAAACATGCTCCTCTTATTGGTTCAATTTAATACACCATGACATAAAAGTGGTTCTTAGTTTTGCAGGACTAAATTATGGGTTTTTTTCTATGAAGAAATTAGGAGGAAACTTAAAGCTTGCCATGTGCAGGATGAGGCAGTAGCACATTAAATTAATTTTTAGTTTTTGGTTTGAACTTCTGTTGGAGAAAACTCCTTTCCCTCCAAAGTGTGGTAGAAGAGATATTTAAAAAGAATTTCAGAAGAAGAATTTTTGCAATTAAATTTGGCCAGCCTTACTAGTCAGAAAAATGTTTCAGAACTCCAGGGGACAACTTACGTTTATTTTCACTGATCTTTGAAATAGGAGCTTAAGGTGATGATCCAAGATAAGTAATGAATAATTAGATTGTAAAATCACATCATTAAAGAGTGCAATAAAACACTGAAAAATCTTTTAAGAGTGGGCCATGAATTGAGTTTTTACTAGAACAATTCTCTTTTGGAGGTGATTTATTGGGAATGATGATGTGTTAGACTTCAGAGATGCTGATTTGCTATTTTTATAATATGTCTCAAGTTCAAGAAGTCCAATACCTACAATGCATTTCAAAAAACAATCATTCCTGCAGTGTCTTTGAGTGTAAGTATTAGATCTTCCATGGAAGGGGAAGAATGTCCAGTATTTCAGTAAATATCAAGGTTTGTTTTCTTGAGGATCAAGCATAATTACTGCTTTGTAAACAAGAATTAAGCCACATCTTTGTGTAAGTCCATCTTGTCAAAGTCTGAAACCCCATTTTGGTGAGTAGGAAAGGAACTGAAATGATGTAACTTGTCTGAACAGAGCAAGTTGTCAAAATCCATCCAGAGCCGTTCTTAACGCAATAGTCCTCCCTGTTCTTTGTCACACATGCCATTTGTTTCAGAAAGCCTTACTGCATTTTTTAATTTATAAATAGAGCCATTTTATGGAACAGATGGTTTAAAAATAGGGCTGTCTGAGAAGGAAGACAGCAGATGAATGCTTTTCTGCAGTAGGTTGAAATTATTGGAAATGTTTGATTCATTAAAAATCCACTTCCTTCACTACCTCTCCCAGTATTTTAAGGGTGAGCTTCATCTGCTGCACAGTAACAAAAGTCTTGCTTTCTGATTGTCTGTCAGTATTTCTTATGAGATGGAGAACTGGCTTCCTCATTAGCCCTTTGGGAGCAATTATAGGTATTGAAAGGCTGAAGCTGAAGTTGAATGAATTCCAGTCTTGTTTGTTTGGTGTTTTGTGGAGACCAGTGGGAATGCTTATAGTGATCTGAATGTAATTCTTACCATGGCTGCTGCTCTCCAACTCTTCTTGTTCCTTTGCCATTGAGGGGACAGCTCTGGCATCCCTAACCATTTTTTTGTCTCTATGGAGGTAGACCACACATTGGAAGTAGTGTCTCTGTAAAAATAACTTGAAAGAGAACAAAAACTATCCCCCTTGTTTATGCTGGTACAACTGAAGGTGATGTTCTTCTGTGGCAATTTCTGCAGAGTCCGTTCTGAAAAAGGGGTGGGAGACTTACGTTACTGTTCTGACTTTTCCCATTCTCTTCTTTCTTTGAATCTTCGATGCTCAGAGGCTAGTAAAAAAGCTTTAGTAAAGCTCCAACATAATCTGTTTGATGGGAAACAGGCTAATGCCAAATGGGAGACGATCTCTGAAGAAAGACTGTGTCTCTGTTTAGTATGTAACACACAGTTAGCAGTACTAGGTGGGCAGCTAACTTGGGTTTCATGCTAGTTTCCCCAGAAGAGTTCCATTATGCACTTTGGGGAATCGAAACAGAGGTGCTGTTGTGCAGCATTAATTGCTTTTATTGACTTTGCTGTTGTGCAGATGAGATGCCTGGAAAATGAGCTTCTTAATTTTGCCAAACTGCTGTCAACAGACTTTGACTTTCTTAAAGGTGTCACTCAATAGACTACAGAGAAAATATTGTGATGACTGTAATTTTCTTCTTTGTCTTTCACTTACTAAGTTTAGCTTTTGTTGAGAAAGCTAATTTTAATTTGCAAACTGCAGGCAAGGCTCTGAACCTGAAGAAACAACAGATGTCTTAAGTCCCAGGGATATATCCTCTGTTAGAAATTATAGTAAAACCAACTGTATTAAAAAAAAAAAACCCAAAAAAACACCCCACAGTACACATGGCCTACTCATCAAATTTTAGGTAACCAGCTGTCTGTAATGACTTTTTTGATTTACAGATGTTTCAAGAGATGCAGAAATGAGGCATGAATTGAGATGTCAGGAATGAGCAAACAGCACTGTTGTTGCAGTTTTAAGCATGTAAGAATGTGTAAATAAACTCAGCACTGAGTATCCTGTTCTTATTAACCTTCCACTTGATGACTTGCCTTATCCTTTCTATTGCAATGTTCATTTTGATATCCTTCAGTTACTGAATCAGAATTTTCTCCCTTCTGTGCCTTAATGCCTGTCTCTCAAATGGGATCTGTTTTTGCATTTTCAGGCTATGCAGTACTTTACCATTTCTGAGCTGCAGTTTAGTGGGTAGGAGGATTAGAAATTACTGAGATATTAGATTCTAGCTTCTGTGCATAAGAAAGTAAAATGGAGTGCCCATATTTATTTTCCCTACTCTGCTTTGTGTTTGCCTCCAGAACTGCCCAACTCTGTGTCCTAAACCAAAATGACTGCCTGAATGTCTGTTTGCGCTACCTACTTTGTGACTTTAAGCACAAAGTACAAGGCCCATAGGTCTTCTGGGGAATAGCATGTTCCAATGAGGGAATAGGATTCTTATTATTTTTTTAATTTTATTTTAATTATTAATCAGATTTCTGGATGAGAGAATAAGGATGTTTCCTTAGGAGGAGGTTGTGTGGGAGCCATAAATGTGCCCTGCAGCTTGATGTCTAGATTATAAAAAAAAATGCCCCTAACCTTCAGATACCTGACAACGCCTCCCAAAGTAAATTGTATGTATGTATTTGATACATTCCTCATTTTGTTAAAGCAGTGGCTTTGCCATGGAAACCTTTTCTTGAGTGAATCAAAGTAAGAAAAATAATGAAAAAATAGATGAAATCCAAAATGTTCCTAAAATGCAGCTGCATCTGATCTGGAACTACAAGCAGTATTTACATACACATTTAGTGCACAGCACAAAAGCAGAAATTTGAAGTGATCTGGGAGTTTAAATGTGCTTTCATGTTTCCTAGTGCTCTCAGTTTTTTGTTCAGTTTGTTCTTATCTGCAGTAATGACTGTAAAATGCTACAATAATTATGTGTAATTTTTTTTACCCTTTTACTTCAATGCTACTCTCTTTAAATCCCTTTTTAACATTGTTTTTATCTAGGATAATGTGTATAATTCTGTGTGGTCTTATTTTCATTTGCGATCTCTATGTATCAGTACTTTTTCCAGCACAATGTAACGTGAGAGCCAGATTAATTTGTTTTGAAAGAATTCAGACCTTAGGGTAGAAAGTTAGAGAATGAGTTAAGATGTGGGATGGGCAAATGCAGCATGGGCACCAAGTGTGTGTATTTAGTCAGTGGTAGAGTTTGGGGCTTATCTTAGACAAAATGTGGTTATCTCACAGATTTATCTGTGGTGCAGGTTTCTTTTTGCTTTGTTGCATTGTTTCATGTTCTCTTACCTTTGAAGGAGAATGAGAACTTTGGAACATGGCAACTTTTCCAGCTGCCTTGTTTGTGTTTCTGAAGAGAGTACCAGTCCTAACATTAGGATTTCCATATCGCGTCTGTGTGTGTCTTAGTTCTTTCTTCTCCTCGTTTGTGCTATTTATTTCCTGCTGTTGTTATAGGAAAATTTTAGGGGCTTGCTTGGGTGCAGATGTTTCAAATCAAATGCCTTTAACTTCTTATATAGTTATGAATGACCAGAAACAGCAGAATCGTACAAGTGGTTGCAGACAGGACAGGCATTCTCCCATCCTGTCCTAGTAAGCAAACTCTGTGTCACAATTCAAGTTGCTGAATATTCCTACAGGCATTTCTAATAGGAATTACCTGTTTATTGGGCGGTTTGCTGCAGTTCTGTATGTCTTACTGATTCATACTGTAATGTTGTGAATTAAAATCTAAATTGAAAGTGTTGCTTGGTGAGTTGTTAAAGACAGTAAGAACCAATACCAAATACTGAAGTTAACATGGCATATTAATAAACGCCCCTCAGGATAGCATGCTTAATCTCTCGGCTTACTTTTCTGTGTAAGTTCTCCCAACCTCTTGAGTGCGCAAACTGCAGATCATCACCAGCACCAGCTACCAAAGCCTCTTCCTTTCTTTTAAGTTTTTATATGAAGTGGGTATCTCAAGCAGACTTGAAATACAGGAACAAAATCAGATCCAGGTATTCTTTTTCTGCTATCTGAAGTGAAAGTGTAGGATATCAGTGTGGTGAATGAAGAATCAGTTACTTCATGCTCTACTTGGAAGTTTACCCTTAAAAAAGAAAGTTAATGTAATATGCCACTTTAAATGTAGAATCTGCAAAGATTTGAGATACTGGAGTAGGTCAAGGAAGGCTGTAAAAAGAAGTTAGCTGTGGGTACAGTGCAAAGTGGTGCTGGGATCTGCTGCCTGCTGGGTCATTTAAGCCTAGGGCACAACAGGGAATAGTAGACATTTGCTTTTAGTAACAGCTCATCATGAACTAGACATTTTAATGAAATTCTTGACAGATATCTTAGTTGTACATTGAACTCTTTTCTTAATTGTGTTAGTACTGAACACAAGGGAAAAAAGAATCTGTTGAGGAGGAGCTTGGAAATTATTATGTGTGTCCTTCCTGGGATGATGCCCAGGATTAAAGTGTTTACCTCTGTACCTTTGCTTTGCCTGAGGCATTTGTGATTGCTTCAGCACTGAGAACAGCCAGGGAGATGGGAGTGTGCATGCATGTTGGGTGGCAAAGAGAGGGATAGGCTGCTAGCAGAATGCCAAATTATTAAATGCTTTCACTACTGATGGGGAAAACATTTGGCCTTGGGTAAGAATGTTTCAGGCAAAGTCTGGACTATTTCCAGATCAGAACCACCGCATTCTTGCCATCTCTGGAGCCACCTAGGAAAAAAAAATAAAAATCCAGATCATTCAGCTTCGTGCTGAAGAGAGAGAAGAGTTAAAGAGCTAAGAAGCTTGCTGGGGAGGGGAGAGCATCTGTCAGTTTGCAGCTTATGCTACCAGATGGATTGTGCTGTGTCTTCTGGCTCTGGTGATGGATATGTTAATTTTTGTCTTTGTTTCATGCGTGCTGAGATGGAAGAAGGTAAAGCATCTGTCATTGAAGGCGAACAATTTGAAGCCACTCCCCACTGCCCCCCCCCAAAAAAAAAAAAATTGAGACAGAGTATGAAAGCACTGTAGATTATGAAACTCCTTTTAATTCTTTCTCTTATTCTTATAAATTATTCCAGTACATTTGGGCTGGGAACCTGAATTGCCTGGAGATTGTTGAAGTGTTGCATCATGCCCCCCACCCTCCCTATTGTTTAAGAAATCTCCCTCCACTTGGAAAAGCAGACTACAGATCTATTTTTTTACCTGATATATCACAATTGAAATGAATAGACTTACACAGGATTTAGTATGGTCTTCTGTCTTTAAAATGTAAAGGATATGATTTCTTTAAATCATTTTGAAGCATTTAGACTACCAAAGTGGCTAAGTCAGCCTGTGGAATAAACTACTGTGTGAAAACTGGCATAGTTCTTAAACACTGTACATTGTAATGGCATTTTATTGGGGTATTACTACTTCAGCTGCACAATTATGGGAACCTGCTGCATATTAGCAGACATTTTCCTCATAACCTCAAGCTATATGCACTGAGTTACTTTTCTCTTCAGAATATAGTATTGGATTGTCCTAGACTACATATAGTTTAATTTTTTTGTCTGAAGAAGTGCATGCTGTAGGCAATAGTGAGTGTAATACTTTCTGTGTTGTTAGGCAATGAGCATTAGCAGCAGCTGCAATATTCAGGATTAGTCTTTTCTATTATTTGGCATCTGCAGTACCTACATGAATCTGTTAAGTCCTGTTTCTCAGAAGGCAGCTGGGCTGTCAGACAGAGAGAATGTGACCATAAAGGTTTCCTGAAGTTGTCACTGTACTTAAGAGTTCACTGTTAATTGGAACTGCAGTTTTCACAGTGCAGTTCACTGAGATATATTAAAAAACTTGCATTTTATTTAAGGAAACAGGGAAATATTAAAAGAAATTTTTACATTTCATCATGGTGAAATGGGGACTGATCAAGGTTCTCAAGGCTGCACCACAAATCAGTTGCTAAGCCAGAAGTATAATTCAGGTCTCATAACCCCAAGCTTCATCCTTGTATGCTAGCGAGCAGATGTCTCTGCAGTAAGTATGCTACAGAAAATATATCAGCTGCTGTCCTGCAGTACATAAAATATGTTTCAGAACAGTAAATAAAACTCAGGGTTTTCCTTAGGGTTGTGGGCCTTTTTCTCTAAAAGGTGTCTGTCATCTAAGCTATTCTTAAATTTTTGAAATTAGATTGGAAAGTTTTGCTGTCTTTTGCAGATCTGATAAAACATAATGTTTTATTGTTACATATCTAAAGATGCTTTGCTCAGGATTTCTCTTCTATGATACCTATAGTTTTGGTTTTACCTTTCTTAGCTTACTTAAAGTAGCCATATACAGGTTAATAAAAGGAAGGGATTAACTGCTCGGTTTCATGCAGACTAAATGCATAGCTTGCAGGGTATTCTCATTTGCTTGTTTTTCCTCAATTGGCATAGGTATTGAAGAACTTACATGGTGATCAGTAAAATTTAAGATTGCCATGCTGGCATGAGCTTTGGAAGTGTGACTTAAATTTGAGAATTAGTGAGGACATGAAATTACTTGGCAGATTTCTAGAAGAGAAATAACATTTTATTCCATGGGTAGTTGCTGTTATTAGCATGGGTGGAGTGATGTTAAGACTATTTTTCTTACAGGTGAAAATTGTGGAAGTGGTAGAAGCCGTACAGTGTTGCATTTTGAGAAAGAAAGGAGACTCAAGAAGGTTGTTCTATGATATCCTCGACATATTAACCCCCTGCCCAAACAAAAAGGAAAGTTAACTCATTAAGTTTCATCTTAAGGACACACATAAATGCTAGAAACATTTATTATTATTTTTTTTTTAAATCTGAATCTTGTAGGCATGCACACACACACGCAAGAATAGATCTTGTGTATGTTATGTTACAGTTTTTAATAATCCTCTTCATTGACTTACAGTGTGACATTGGTTTCTCTGGTCATGAAACTCTCAGCTTCTTGTGTTGTCAGTATTAATATGACCTGGCTAAGAAGTGTTAGTCTTCTCAGTATGTTAAAGCTAGAAAAGTCTGTCTGGATTATCAATACTATGAACTTCAGGTTCAGGAAACCGTGTAAGAGTATAGAGACATGTAGGGAGTGAATACCAATGGCAACAGAGCACTTGAAATGTCCTATAGACTTCAGTCAAAGACCAGAAAAGCAAGAGGATAAATGGTGTTATGCTCAAGAATAAATATTTTCAGAAGTTTTACTGTCAAGATCAGAGCTGTGTCAGAACTGATTTATTTTGAATAAAAATACTCAGTTGTGTGATTTGCAGAAAGTTGGGTAAAGGCCCTATTTTTCCTGCTTTTTGAAGTTTTCATGAAAAACATGACTTCAGTGGGAGCAGGACCACAATAATTTATCTTTTATTACTGTTTTTCTCCATCTACCATTTTAAACTAGGTAATACTGTTCCTTCTGTCAGCAGTCTTAGTAATGTATTATACTTTAAAAATTACTATTTTGGGAATCATGGTGGTTTTTGGCAAGAACTAAATGCTGCTTTTGGACTATAGATCTGTGGTAGTTAGTTAAAGGTTAAATTTACCCTAACATGTCTTGTCACTTTGACCCAGATGGAGTTAAAGCAAGTAAGTGGGGCAAGTTCAGTGGCTTTGAATGAGCCATTATTGGTCAAATCGCTGCAAAACCAAATAGCTGTTATGTCATTCTATTTTGTGATTTTCAGCCAGAAGACTCTGACTGACTCAAGACTTTACATTCCTGTCTATGCTTTTCTGATAAAGTGATGCTGTGAACAAGATTAAAGCTGTAGGTTATTCATGAATCTAATTTTCTTTGTCAAGACTTTCCCTTTCAGTAAAACTGGAAAAAAAGGTACCATGGGTAATAGTATTAGCTATCAATATGCAGAATCTAACTTGGGCTCATACTCCTTAGCATTGGCATGTGTTCTAGCAAATGCAATGAGTCTACTTTAATGGGACTCTTCTCCAAAGATAGTCTTCTTTTGGGCCATGTATCATACTCTGATTATGTTGGATTTACCATGCCTATGAAGTAAGCCTGACAGACTCTGGATGAGTAAGATCTATTACTTACGTGGTTTCCATGTGGGAGTATATGTACATGTGTGCTGATGTCCATGGTTCTTCATGGCTTGGAGCTTTAGTTCAGCAGGGCAGGAACAATGCTGGGGATTAAGAGTGTCCTGGTGCTGCTCCTGTTTTGTCTGGATCTGATTTCTGAACTGAGCCAGAAGACACATCTGTGGAGACCTGGACATTTCCCTGCTGTGCATGCAGTGCTCCATACATTGAGCTTCTCCTCTGCAGTGTGTGTTGGTGGCTTGTCTGCCTCTTTGGGTTGGTTCTGTGGTCTCAGACATGGTGGCTGGGAAACACTCAAGGACACTGTTGATTTTTTATTTGCTCTGCTCTTTTTCCTAAAATTTCCTATATTTGTTTCGGTTTTACTTTACTCGATACTGTGATTTGAGAAACATGCACAAACTGCAGCTTCATAAGAAGGGTATTCCTATTTCTTTCATGTTCCTTATGCCTAGATTTTGCTTAATAATTGCCATCTTTCGGCATCTCTTCTTTAGTCGAGCAAATAAATTGGATTTAAAGAGATCTCCTTCCTAATGTGAGGACCTCTTCATCATGAAAAGAGAAAGATAAGTAGTAATATTAGGTAGCATACATTATAAGAAGCAATGTTAGTTTTTGTAAAAAGAGCACAAGATTGTATATAACAGCTGTTCTGAGCATTCATCCTTGATTCATTCCTGAAAGTGGGCTATATTTGCATAATGCAGGCAGGTTTTATTATTATTATTACTATTACTATTATTAATATTTTCCTGCCTCTCTCTCAATTTTGGTACACTTCTGTTCTTACATGAATTTCTTTCCCGCTGCCAGATAGCAACAAAAGCAAATAATTTGTTCAGTAGTACTTAAAGCAATAAATAAAGTTACTTATATGTGCTCATTTCTCCTAAGTGTAGATGGTGCGAGCACTGAAGTGGCAAAAAAGAGCATCAAGAGCATCTGCCTGCTGCTGTTGACGCTTCAGCTCCACCAACATCAGCAGAGGTCATTTTGTGCAGCTTGCCTAACATGGGTTGTGATCTCTGTAGAGCAAAAGCCAAAGCTTTCTAGTGGAGTGGTATGGAGCAGGTGTGTTCTTAACCCTCTCAGTGTCCTTTTTTACCTTACAAGGGAAACAGTGGTTGCCGTTAGCTGTTGTGTGAAAACCCTGGCTACAAAGGCAAGCTCCCAGCTGACCCGGTGAGGTGAGGTTGCTGCTGGGCATGCCATGATTATTTCTGTACTCAGTTCACTGTGTAGCCAAATATGTTTCCCAATATACTAGATGGATGTGAGAGCAGTGCCCCTGTCTCTGTGACAGTGAAGGCTGATAACTGAATGTTAAATTTCCTTCACGTCCCCACTAGATTTAATCTTGTCACTTAGTTATACCAGTGACTTCAATACCATATTCTAACTACACTGGGAAACACCATTCCTATGTGTTTATTACTAAATCTAGTGAAGATTTATGGAAAACTTCCACTAGAATATACGTAAGTATGTTTTTATCCATTTGCAGGGTTTTTTTTTGGTTTTTTTTTTTTTTTTTCTTTTTTATCCCCCCCCCCCCCTTTTTTTTTAAATTTATGTGCTTCTTGGCAAATAAAATGTTTGTTACTGAGAACAGGGAAAACCAGCTATTTGTGCTATTTGGCAAGTGAGCTTGTCTCTTGTTTTACCTGGTCATTTTCATGAAAGTTTTTGTGTGAGATTGAAATTGGTTACCAGTTTCAAAAGTCATTTTGAAAGGAAGGGGTGGGAGATAGGAGCCGGGAGCATAGCCTCTGCAGCCTTTTAACTTTAGCAAATGATGTTAAACCAAAGCAAAAGTAAACTAAAACATGATTATATACCCCAAATTAAAATAAATAAATAAAAAAAATAGGTGGTGTGGGTTTATTTTTTTGTTTTGTTTTGTTTTGTTTCCTCTGTCTGTCTTCTGATTTTGGTGGCTTAATTTTCAATTTCTGTAAGGTTGGTTTGGTGTGGGTTGTGTAGGCTGAGTTAGCTTAAGTTTAGATTAACTAAATGAATATTTAGGCTATTTTTCTAGTGTTATCCTACCCACAACATATACTGTATAGCGCCTGATGAGGGTGCTGCCACGGTCATTATAACAGCAGGGTTACCATATTAAGAGGTAAAGGGGAAACAAGGTATGAATCTGTAAAAATCCAAGCTTTGAGTTTGTTTCTGTGTGCGTGCATGTTTTCCTTAAATCCGTAAGGTGGATTCATCATTTGCCTTCCTGTTCTGCCTAGGTAATTCTTAAGATAAGCATAAAAATAAACTTGCTAAATCTTTTATTTTGCTAAATTAAAATCTGAGGTATTTATGTAGAAACACAAATTCTGAAATGCGTGTTGAGGGGACAGTGGCAAGTTGAAGTGTATATAGAAAACATTAGTACTGTTGGGTTTATTTATAAAAATTGAGGTATACAGCCTTCTTTGTAATGTTTCAAAGCATAATAATTCAGCTGCTCATTCTGGTGTAGTGAGTGCGTACATAAATCACTAGCACACTACATCTTAGAGATGGGTTGCTTGTAGTTGCTGTAGAACTTACTGTATGGTAACAGTTATAATTAATTACTTGGCAAATCCAATGTCTTGGAGTACTTTGTCATCAACAGGGACAGGTGCTGGGTAGTTGTGCTGAGATGTCCAAGTACTCTCTGGTACATAGTAATACAAAAAGCAGAACTTGGTCCTCTTCCAAGGTTTAAATTTGCTCTTGCCTTTCTGAAAAGTGAGAGGAAAAGAAAAGGTAATGCAATGTCTTCTTGACAATATAAGCTTTACCTACCAACTTGGACTATGAAATTCAAAGTTATCTTCAATACTCTATGTTCGCTTGTGTCTCCCTGTGCTGTGGAGAATGCTACCTGAATCTGCTCTTGGCAACTTCTACAGCACAGTTTGACATTGCTGAATTTCATGGAGGGGTGTGTATATGTGCATATAATATAAATTCTTAATTTAGAATAAAATATTTAAATGATAAAAATCTGAATAACTTGTTGGTAGGGAGCAGAGGGCTTATGAGAAATTTTGATGTGTTGGACATAAGTCTGAATCTTGGTTGTCTAACCTGGAAAGGAGTTCTTGCTCATATGATGATTTCTTGCTATAAAAAGTTTTTTATGCAGTACTACTTATGCATCTGGCAGATTTCTTGAGACCTTCATAGGTCAGAAAAGCACTGGAAAAAAATCACAAGCACTACCAGTCATCCAGTACAGTCTGTGAGTAAACAGAGTGGAACAATGAGTCCTTTTTGCCTCAAGTCTCTGATTAGGTTCAAGGGTGAAATGTTGATTGCTAGTGTATTTGTTCCGTGTTGTAGACATTCTTAATCTCAAGGAAGCTTAAATTAGATGGACTATTACTGCTTTTTACTTCTGAAGTGAAGTACCTTCTTGTCAAGGTGCTGAGAGCAGGAAACTGCTATGTGATTCCTGTCCTGCTGTTTCACTAGAAAGATAGCACTTGATTGATTAGTGGTACCTTCTTTGTTTCAATAAAGAAAACAGCAAGATAATTTTTTTGCTATTTATGTTGTCTTTGTCATTCCTAAAAAATGGTTTAATGTCTTGTAGTGTTCTTGATGATGCAACTTTTTCTTGAAAATTTCTTTGTATTGTTTTGAGACGCTAGACAGTAACTTTGGTTTTCTCTTGAGCTTCCTACTTTATGGAGAGATGAAAGAATACTTAAGTTTTGCCCACCTGAATTTTGCCACAGATTTCACTTAGGGCCCACATTAGACATGTTTAATTTTAAGTCGTGGTTAGCGTTCCAAGGGAGATTTTTACAGTGAGGATTTTTCACAAATTCATATGTCCCGTGGATTTTGTTAGTTCTGTTGGAAGTACTCTTCTGGTTCTTATCCCAAGCTGACAGTTATTTTAAAGGACTATTTTTCCTGCTTCTTTGTTTGGTTCTTGTTCATGCTGTGTGGTTCAGTGCCTTACATCTCTAATTTATTTGTCTTGAGAGACAGATGGTTTTTGTCTGCTGTAAATGTCTGAGAATTGCTGATGAGCTGTCTTTTCAATACCTATTATTTCTCTTTTATGTTTCCTTATCTCCTAGGAGCCCACAAGGTAGAACCAGGACCCCACTGTGCTAGGCTCTGCACAAACGCTGAACGGGGGCAGTAGATGATTACAGAGGAATGCGGACTAAAAGGTGGGTAAGAGATTGTGCAGTGGGTAGATGCTGATGTCATGGAGAGATTGTAAGATGCTGTCTGTGAAAAGACTTGTGAAAAGGCTTTGTAGACCATTGCAGTTATTCTGCCTTTCTTTTCTCCCTAAGCTAAAGTAATGCAAGAAATGGAAACGGGAGGAGTGCACGAAAAGCAACCTGCAATTCTCCTTTCTTCTCCAGTCTCTAAAATTATACTCTACTTGGAAAAGAAAAACTACATAAAAATGGGGATGTTTATTTAAAGAGAAACTAAAAGGGCAACTGTAAGAGTAACATGTTTGTAGGTGGCAGAGACACTATTTCAGGATGCTGGTTTGAAGGCTCCACACAAATGCCTACCATCAGTCTAAAAAAGAATTAGGAAAAGGAGGCCTTTATAGTTAAATGACAAGGTAGAGAAGACTATTAAAAGCAAGAGGACATCTTAAAAAAAGATGTGGTTATGTTTGAAGAAGGAAATATGACCAAAAATATCCTGCTGTCAGGCTAAACCTAAAACTAATAAATGCCTTTTTTTTTTTTTTTTTTTGTCGTTATTTTTTTTTTTAAACACACCAGTAGCAGGAAGCCAGTTGGAGTCTGCATGGCTTGCATATAATGAAGTCATGAAATGAGCAGTCTGAGATAAAGCCATGGCAGAAAACTAAAGGATTCTTGTGTAGAAGTGCTTACCACTGAAAAGTGTGGGGTGGATCCTATTTTGGAAGCCTGCTGTGGGAGGCTTATGAGATTGCCTTTCTCAGCTGGAAACATTGTAGAAGAGGTTGTGGAACAAATTGTGTGTTCCCTGTTTAACAGGTTCAGATATATCTCACCCAAGTTTTTAAGGAATGGAAGAGTGAAGTAGATCAGCTACTGACTGTGGTGTGCAGCCTTTTGCTTTAAAGTATCTCTGCTGTTGAGAACTCGAAGATATCTAATTTGATGCCATGTTTTAGAAGGCATTCATGTAGAATCAGGGAGCCTAGAATCCAATAGGTCTCTTGTTTAAATTGAGTGGATTAATTTAAAAACTAGATTAGTGGCTGGTTTAGAAAAGCCATCAGATAAATATGATGGAGATACTGAGGAAGAATTGATTTCTGTGAAAGGGAGCCTGATGAAGAGGAAATTTAGAAATGGGTTAATATTAGCCTTTAAATACATGGAGGATGCTTACAAAGATGACACAACCAGTGTTTTTAGTAGTGGCAAACCGTGTTGCAGACCGTTAACGTGCACAAATTGCAGATTGAAATATTCTGATTGGGCATTATAAGAAAATCTTTTTTCACTAGGAAGGTAGCAGCATTGGAAGAAGTTACCTAGAAAGCAGGGGGCATCATCTCTCTGAGTGGAGGCTTTCAAATCTTAGTTGGAGAGTTGTTCTGATTACTCAGTTGAACAGTTGATCTAATCTACTGTGTCTTTTAGTGATTGGTCAAACTAGATGACTCCCAGGGATCCCTTTCTGCCAGTATTTTTGTGATTCAAAACTAAACTGTTGTGATCCTTTGAGGGTGGTAACCAGCATACAGATGAAAGAGATTTTATGATGAATTGTTCTACTTTTGAAAAGGCATTTTGTAGTCAAAGTCCTCTCAAAAAAACTTTCTAAAAGAACTGAACAGGCACAGGTTAAGAGGGAGGACTGCAAACCGTGCAAATAATTGGTTAAATGGTAAGAAACAAAGCAGAAAAATGTGTTGGATATCACCAGTGGATTTCCGCAGAGATCTCTGTGAGTGCCCAGGGCGATCTTTTGCCATGGGTTCAGCAGTAGCAGTCATTTTTCTCCTTCTTGGTAGCTGATGCAGCGCTGTGTTTTTGTCTTTTGGCCTGGAAACAGTGCCGAGAACACCGATGTTTTCAGTTACTGCTTAGAATGTTTGGTCTGATCAAGGACTTTCTGAGCCTCACGCTCGGCCAGGGAGGAGGGGAAGCTGGGAGGAAGCAGAGACAGGACACCTGACCCAAACTGAACAAAGAGGTATTCCATACCACATCACGTCATGCCCAGGATGTAAAAACTAAAGGCAGGGACCTGGAAGAGGGCGGTTCAGTGCTCGGTCGGGCTGGGTATGGGTGGTGAGCGGTTGTATTCTCTTTCCCTGTATTTCCCTTGTCATTATTATTATTGGTGGTAGCAGCAGTGGTTTGTGTTATACCTTAGTTACTGAACTGTTCTTATCTCAACCCGTGGGAGTTACATTCTTTTGATTCTCCTCCCCATCCCTCTGGGAGCTGGGGGGAAGAAAGAAGGGGGAGTGAGTGAGTGAGCTGCATGAGCTGGGCTTAAACCATGACATCTTTATATTCATAAGTAGCTTGGAACAGAAGTGTGAAGACAAGGTTTATTTCTGGAACTAAGTTATTGAGGGCAAAAGAAGGCAAAAGAAGAGAGGGCAGACTGAAAAACTGCAGAAGACTCTTATAAAACAAAGTGGCCATTAAAATGATGGATGAAATTCGGGATCAGTAACGGTAAAATACTTTGAGCTGGCCTGAGATATTGGGACAGTAATTTTAATTAAAATTGAGAAGCAGTATTTTAATAAAAAAAAACCCAAACCCATGAAACCCAAACCCAAAAACCAAACAACCCAGCCCTGTAGTAGCAGTTGGAAGGCAAATTTATATCAGGAATTGCTCTGAAAGGAGAGAGATCAAAATATCATTAGGCCAGTCTCTAAATCTGTTCTGGTATCCTTATGTCAGAACAAATGGAATAGAACTAGAAAAGGTTCAGAACAGGACAATAAGAATGAAAAAGGGCAGCAAGGTGCAGAAGGCATCTATGAAGCAGCTTCCCTGCAATAACAACTGGCTAGATGAGAGTTGCCAGACTGGAAAAGAGGCAGTGGCTAGATGCTAGTGTTAGAGGTCTGTAAAATCGTAAGAGCTGTGAGGTGTCTGGATGGGAAATGAATACTCAGTACCACCTTATTTTTGTATTGGAAGATATATCAGGTGGAACTGACAGGGAACAGTTTCAAAGCTAGGAAAAGAAGGTTTTCTTTGCATGATGTATAAGTCAGTTCTGAAATTCCTTGCCATAGGATGCTATGCATGTTCCATGGGAATAAAGATTTGTTGAACAAAGTTGGAAAAGGACGGAGAAAAAGAAAAGGGTTACAAACCAAGGTGTTGTTTCCAGGTAAGGAAGTCACTGAGCTGCAAATTGTGGAAAGCTGTGCAGTAAGTGCTGGTGGGAGAATGGGGGAGAGTGTTTCTGCACAACTGCTCTGGTTTTACTGTTGCCTTAAACATCTGTTCTTGGCTGCTTCTGGAGACAGGACAGTGGGTCAGGCTGGTTATTTAGTCTGAGCCAGCTTGGTCATTCCACTTGTGTTAAAATGTCCAGCCTGGCCCACTGTGGTGGTTCTCTACATGCTATTCTATAAATAGTAAGGTTGCAGGGTGCAGTATCCAAAGAGAACTCTGTTGATGAAACCATTCTAAAAACCATTCTAAAAAATACCTCTTACATAATTTGAGGTCTCGCACTGAGCTTGGAGACTTTTCCTTCATTGTAAGACAAATGCTTTTTGTCTTTTTTTGGCACTTGATAAATTACAGTTAAATTCATCCTAATGTGTTCAAGCTGTTTCATTGGGAGTCAGTTCTCACCTTTCTTTTTCTTACCGTGTTCCCTGTACAGACTGCGCTACCTGTCAGAAAGCAAGGGATTATCAAAACACCATTTCTCACTGCATATAGTCCTGTTGACACCCATTTCGGTGTAGACATGGTACACTTTGTGGGGAGAGAGAAGCAAGATGAAATGGCAAAACCTTGAGAGTACAAAGAGAATGAGGAAAGAGCACTGATCTTGGAGATATTTTTGTGTCTGTGAACTAGCTTGAGGGGCAAAATGTTTGAGTTATATTATGATGGTTGAGGGGCAAGGTTAAAAGTAGCAGGGTTGCATAATGATAATTGAAATGGCCAAAACAGGTAAGGCTACTGGAAGAGGGGGAGGTTATGGGAGAAGATTAGTGGAAAAAAGGTAAATTGAACTGAAGGGATTGAAAGGTAAGTAAGGATGAGAAACTACTGAAGAAAGTTCTTAAGAGTTAAAAGGGTTTTTGGAGCTTAGGAGAGGAGCAGATACTGGGGATGAAAGAAACAGTGTCTTTGGTTTTCAGTCTATGGTTTGTGGTCCCTAAATGGATGGATTCTTGTAAGTAGTGTTTAAATTTCTCGTGCCAGTATCTCTGCTTCCTCTGGGAAGTTTTCCAAGAGGACTTGAAATAAACCAACCAAACAACACCACAGGAGAGATGAATAACAGTCTTTCATTAGGTTGGAGAGGGTTGTCGCTCTTGGTAAGAGTAGTTTTATTACAACAGTAGCAAAACCAAGACTAAAACAGCTGAAGTGGAGACTCAGAGCATTTTTAAGTGTCTTGACCAAAACTTGCAATGACAAAGTTGCATAAATATTTCAAATAGAGATATACAGTCCCAAGGAAAGAGTACTTTTCTTGTAGGAAAAGGTGATATGAATGTGTGGCTTCAGAAAACTGGAAGGTAATTGCAGAATAAGAGCAATAAGAAGAGAAAAAGATGAGGTATATAACATGGATCATTATCAATTAAAAATATTGCTTAGGTCAGCCATTTCCCTACCCACATGATTCTTTGAGCTCATCCATCTGTGAAGAAGAGTCCTTCCTCCTGGCCCTTCTAACTCTTCTGTTGTCTTCCTTGTGGCACTGTGTGTTTGGTGGTGGGAAGTTCCTTTTTGTGCTAGGCTTGGGGAATTTTAACAAATGAAGCTTAATAATGAAAGGCTCCTTAGTAGTGGTAGTTGTTTGTTAAAAGAACCCTGCATTGCTTCAAAGCAGCAGTAGCAATTTCAGAATGGAATGAAGGAGCTTCATTTTCTTTTGGAAACCCTGTGCCTGGTGTGAAACATAACTGTGGACCACTGAGCTGCAAACAGCTTTGTACTGAAGTGATGAATTGTGCTGCACTTGACTCTACATATGAGGTGGAGGAGGATCAGAGAGGGATGGATGAGGTCATTGTGTCTAATGGAAAGAACCTTTGTTTCTTGCTACAGAGAATGAGACTCTTCCCATTAAAGCCTGTTACATCTCTGAGATTAATGGCATCTAAAGCAGGGTTTTAACACCTGGTGTGAAACTAAATGGTCTTTGATTTATAATTTTAATATCTTCCTTTTTTTCTTTTTTTTTTTCTTGTTGCACTTTTTAACCAGGTATCTCTCAATTGCCTGAACTCTCATCGTTTGCTTTTTCTTGTCTTGATCATTTAAAAATGTCAAAATAATTTGTAGAAAAGGGCAAAGTTTTGAGACCCTTTGAGTTGTCTCTTTTGATCCAGGTTTGGTGTATTTATTCTTTTTTCTCCATGTGACACAGTTTTTTGTATTTGCAGTGTGTACATTAGTGTAGTGTGTGTAGCATGTTTTCTCTGGAAACCCTTTCTGCAACACCATTGCAAGCAGTTTGAATTATTTTTCACTCAGCTTCAAGTTGCATCTTTATAAAACACGGTGGAATCTGATGCTGGAAAACATAAAAGATTGACAGTCCTGAAATTGAAATCCCTGTTTATCTATAGAGTAGATAGCACAGCCTATCTATCCAAATTGTATGTCAGCAGTACAACTCATGATTAACCTGGTGAGATGACCTCTGCTTCAGTTTATTATTTTCAGAGTACTGAATGTTTGCAAAGACTTTGCAGAGTGACAGTGTCATGTTTCAATTTGTATTTTCAGTATCTTTCTATATGTTGTGCTTATTAAAGTATAAACATAGGGGTTTTTTTTGTCTCTACAAAGTAAAGAACTATGAACTCTGCACTGGATTTCCCATGTAAAAGAGATGTGCTTGTCTACATTTGTATTAGTACTGTAGAAATCAGTAGGGCTGTAGTAATTGAACATGATAAAATGTGATCTTTTATATTCCAAAAGTTAGCAATTTAAAAATCTGACTGCATCATAGTGACTTTAGCAATACAGGTACTCTGCTGGATTACTGTGGCTGTCCCGTCAGCATCATGGTGAAGTGGTATGTGAGGGAGGAGGGAGTTGGCCAGGTATGAAAGAAGAGAGGTAACCTCTTGCTGTATCAAAACCCTGCTTTTGGGACTCTTCAATAGCATGCAAGTCTCATCTCTGGGGTGAAGCATGCTGAGGTAGAGCATAGCAAGCACACCATGCTACAAATTTTGTTACTACTCTTGAGTATCATTCACATTTTAAATCTGTCTTCTTAAGTTATGTATTTCCTAACATTGACATAAATTGCCAGTTTTTTCACTTGACCAGCTGCACACAGTATCAACAAGTTTCTTGGTTAGTTTGGTGGTTTTGCCTCTTATCTCTTCCTTTTTGTGCCTTTCTAGGTAAAATCCTTAATTTCATTGTTATGCAAGGCTCCCAGTTGAAAGGCCTTGCATGCTCAGCATTTTACTTCTGGACACTTTATTTTGAATTCCAACAATTCCATTCCATATACCCTTCTCCTTCCTATGATGCTTGTATCTCATTGCACTATAGAATGGTTTGGATTGGGAAGGACCTTAAGATCATCTAGTTCCAACCCCCCTTTCACGGGCAGGTGCACCTCACACTGCACCAAGTTGCCCAAGGCTCTGTCTGACCTGGCCTTGGAACACTGCCAGGGATGGAGCATTTGCCACTTCTCTGGGCAGCCATTCCAGTGCCTCACCACCCTCACAGTAAATAATTTCTTCCTTGTATCTAATCTAAAGCTTCCCTGTTTACATCTGAAGCCATTGCCGTGTTCTGTCACCACAGTCCCTGATGTCCCTATCACTACATAAACTGGCACTCTTCTACTCTGACTTAACCATTTTTCAATCCGACGCCTGCCAAAGAGCAGGTTTTAGTTGGGCTTTTATTATTAAGCCCTTGTATTGTCTCAGGCAACACTAGCTGAGGATATTCTGACTGCAGGTCATCCAGCCTTGCCTGGTGGTGTGCTGGAGAGCTGGTGTGGTGGGGAGGGAGGCTTTCCATACAAATAACACTAGTGAGTGTATTGTGTGACGTGTAACTTAGGGATGGTTATGAAGTTTCCCTTTAAGCACCTGTGGGGATACTAAACAATTTGGATGGAAGCAAAACAGCCTAAGAAAGCTGAAACAGTGCCCTTATTTTTAGAAGAGTCTAAAGGAAGATGCAATCATCCTACATGTTTCTATTTATGAGCTCAAGGTGACTTTGACACATTTGGCCTCTGAATCTTAGATTTTCCAAAGGGGGAGTCTAAGATATGTTTCAGTGTATTAAATCTGTGCATACATACATGCTTCTAAGATTTTAAAGTGATGAATTAAAAAAGATGGCTACGAAGCTACTGAAGTCTATAGTGATTTTGGATATGATGGGAGACATCAGTGACACTTCATGTAATTAAGTCTTTGACTGATGGAAACTGTCAGACACTGAGAAGCCATTGGGAAAGATGTCACCGAACAAATTGGATTTTCACAGCATTGTTAGTTTGTGAAATAACTTTATGTAACAGATTTTTTTTCCTGAAAGCTCTTAAATCCAAATCATTAGAAATCGTCATTAATAATTAGATAAAACATGCAAATAAAGTTAAAATACACTTGTAAGAGGATATTTCAGACTTAGAAAAAACAGATTTTTTTCTTTTTTTGAGACACAAAATCACAGAGCAGCACAATGTATTTTCTGAAGAAAACCCACAAGAGGCATCTGCATATTGAAACAAATATCAAAAGCCATTCCTTATTTGACCTTAAGTTATTTGACATCTCCTTATTTGTTGTTTGACAACTTCATCGGCTGCTTTCTACTAGATAGTACATGATATCTGTTGTGCCAAATTTCATTACTTGTAAACAGACTTAAAATAGAACTTAATTTTTTAACAGTGATGTTGGAGGAAGAAAATACAGCTATGATTTATTGTCTTTGGAAGGATTTCTTTTCTTTTTTTTTTTAATTTTTCTTCTTTTCCCTTTCCCTGTCATGTCTTAGGATATAGCAAATAATAAGCAAGTTTGTTTTGACAGGAAGTTCAGGCATGTGCAGGTATGTTCCTCACATGTGAAACCTTTGTATGTGAATACATGGGGTTTTAAGTGTAAACATTGTATTAATTTTGAACTTTGCCTTTTGTTTTGGAAGAGTCTGATAGATTGGATCTTTGAGCTGTAGAATAGTCTTTGAAAATCTGTAGACTTCCCATTATTTTTATTTTTACCCTTTTTTTTTTAGGAATTGATTATCTTTAATAGAAGATGTGAAATATCTGTATCTGGATTTAGGATTTAGTGAACAACTAACAAAAGGTAGATGAACTTTCAGAAAGATCTAACAGAAGCCACAATTTCCCCTTCAGGCTTCTTATTCCAGGATTCTGATAGCTTCATCAGGGTTTCTGATGTTTCTGATGGACATATTCAAAAGACAGCATGGTTAGCCAGTTAATGTTCCTAATTAAAAAGGCATGTTTGTATGATGTCTCTGAATTATCTGGGTATTAATGCAATAGAGTGTGGCACAGAAAGGAGTTGTGTGATTTTGCTGTTGCAGTTCTCAACTGAATCAGAGGTCTAAATGCAAAAGTAAGTAAAAAAAAAATGCAAAATCTTACAGTATGGAAGAAGTCATGTAGATTTGTGGGTCCCCTTTGAGCACTATTGCATATAATCAAGGGGGCTTAATTGTGTGGTTAGAAGGAGCATTAAACAGTGCTTTCCTTTGTGTATTAAATCTTCATAAGTGTGTGGGGAAACTTTAGCTAATGTATAAAAAAAATGTAAATTGTCATCTTTGCAGTGGTAATGTTAAAGAGCAAGGAAAGTGAGGTAGTAGCCTGTTTACCCTGTGCAGAGACATTGGATAGATCAGTCCACCTAAGTGTTCTCTGAAGGATATTTTATTGCTTATCCAAGAACTGAAGAAGGAATTCAGAAGCTTGATGAAATGAGTGGGTCTTTTGAGTGCTTACCTTGTTAGAAAAGCTATGTATAAATTGGCAGGGAGCAGAAGTGTTCTATAGCAGTCATGTGGGTTGGGAGCTCTGTGCTGCCTCACCTCTGCCTTTCTTTCATATCTCTGCTAAACCTTACTGTTACTTAAGCTGTTACTATAAAGAGAGGCTATGTAGGTTCTTTATGGGAAGAAACAGATCAAAAGCTGATAATCGACTGGGAGTAGAGAGGATGATGGAGTCTGAAATGCATTTGCAAATGGTGGGATGGGGGCAAGTGGATGTCAAAAACGTACAAAAGGGTATTCCTCTGCACTGTATTTTGGTTGTCAGCTGTGGGCACCATTCATTTGCTGAAAGGTGTTTAATAACCACTGCCTTTAAAATTGTACCAGAGAACTGCAGGAATGAACCCACTACAAGAAGGATAAATCTACCTGTATTATTTAACTGAAGCAGGCAGTCACAGTAGTAATTTCATGACACTTTGGAACTCATCCAGCAGTTCTTTTAAGTAGTTACTACTTAAATATAATCTTTATTTTGGAAGTTTGCCTAGTATTACTGTGCAGAATATCCACTAATAGTTTTGTTTTAGCTGCACAATTTGTCCTTCAGATTGGCAATTCACATTTAAAAATTTATTATTTTATGTCCTTATGAAAGCTAAATCCCAAGTACTATCAAGTACTTTTCTATGGTGACATACGAAATGGTAGATGCTTGTTTTCACTCGATTTTTTTTAAACCCCATCTATTTAAAGTTGTTGTGTTACTGTCTTCCTTCTGGTTTCTCTTACAGCCATGTGCAAATTTTGGCAAGTTTTCCTGTACAGTTTACAAATATAAAAAAGTAGGTCCAGATGGCTGCAGTGATAATCTGTGATGTGATGATCTTCTCTCTTAATTATTCAACATGTACAATTCCAATCTCTGTTTTGCCTCATCCCAATTTATACAGAATGCAACAGCTAAAATTTCCTGGCTTTGAAGTCTTAGGAGCAGAATTCCTCCTTCCGCGGCCTCAGACTGACTTCTGATGGCCACACTGAGTTTGGTGAATGTGCCAAGCAATGATGGGGGAAAGTGCTTGACCAGGAGACTAGCTGCAAGGGGAAGGAAACTGGAGGTGGGAATCTGGGTCTTGGGAGGATAGCAAAAAGGTCAAGGAGCTAAGGGATAGCCAAGAGAAAAAGGGATTTGAAAACAAGAGCTGAGATTTTTTTGGAACTTGAGCCTAGGCTGCGCTAATCTAAGTAGTTTTATTCTTGCCTCTATGCTGATTGTGGTGCCTTTCTGTGTGGACCTGTGAGCTGGCTGGTGCTTGCTTGAGGAATCTGTGGTCCGCTGGTGCTATTCGCCAGTGATGAGGCAGACATGGCATGGCCATGGTGTGATAAATAGGATCTGAGGTGTTATTACAAACTTTTTGCTTCACTCAGCCCACTGTTCTTGAAGCAATACTTCCTTTGCGTAAATCACAGGAGTCACAGCTCTTTGAGCAGTACTGGAGAACTGGCTTTGATGACAGATTCTTCTTTTATGAGATGTCACCGTCAGCTACAGATATTAATAGACTTTGGCAAAATGTCACTAGGAATTTAAGGATTGATATTTGAGTGTGTTGGTCAATGACAGCTGATGGGTGACTGCCTCTTGCAGATCCTAAAATTTGTGCCAATGCTGAAATGAATGGCAATATTAAAAAAAAAGTTGAAGAAACTGGGTAATCAGTTTGTTAATTGAAGCTGACTTTCACTTTATGAGAATACAAATTAGAATATGCTACTCTGCTGCATAGCAAACAGTCTGCATTACTGGGTCCAGTGATGAGACATAGTAGTATATGGCTGGATTATTTCATGGAAGAAGCTCTGTAGCTTCCAGTCATGTCTTGATGTTTAATGAGGTGATCTTTGAGCTATTGCTCTAATCTAATTGTGTATCTAAGTGATATACAAATTGTTTTTCTAACACTATAATGGCTAAGGAAAGTATTTCAAAGTAATTGTATTCTAAAGAGGTATAGCTTTCATCTGTGTATTTGACAGGGGAACAGGATTAATTACTAGAGTAAAACAACTGGTGGGGTTTTTTTTTAGACACAAGATTGAAATGAGTTTTGATATTTATTCACCTTGTGTCTGTATATTATGAGGACAGGAGTGACTTAAAAAAAGAATTACAGTTCATTTGGGTAAAAAAGTAAAATCTGACTGTCTTTTAACGCTCAACATTCATCGTTTTCACTGTAGGAGAGGGGAGCAACCCTCTTGATGCACTCATGTCATCCCCCCTGCCATCTCCTTTTCTTTCTGAACTCCAGAGCTAGTCACTAGTGGTGTTTCCAGGACTGGGAGTTGAGATCATACATGTTGCCTGAGAATTTAGCAAGATTTCTTGGTAGGTGTGTTGACAGGGACTTTTCTACGTATCCCTTTCTCTAGCAATCTTACTCTCAAATGATTTGTATGAATTTGGGGAGTTTGGCTTAAAAAAAAAAAATCAAGAGCTGTTACAGAAAAAGGGGCTGAGCTGCATCATAGTGGCTGTTCATGTATTACAGTTTTATGACCATACAACTGCTGACACCCTCTTTCCTGATTTGTCTGTATGCTTATTAGCAATATACAACAGCTTGGTCTCTTTTTGCGAAGGAGGTAACAACAGTTCACCCTGTCTGCTCATCACTTGCAATAGCAACCTAATGTTCTATTACTTTAATAAGTTGTAAAATGGTGCCACTAGCAGTACAGTAGGCAAACAAGGTATTTTTAATAAAATTGATGTGACTAAAGATGAAATAATTATTACTAACTATTTTTAAGTGTGTACAGTAGCAATATGGAACCAAAGCCTTCTTTGGACTCATAATTCTCTTCTAATGAATCCATAAAATTTATAGTCTGCTTCATTTGACAAGTACTTTTTTTTTAGGTTCATGTACAAAGCTGCATGTTACCCAGGGTAGTTAGTTAGCATGAGTAAATTTTAATGAAACTTGTACTGTTTTGCAAACCAAGAGGTGGAGGGAAGTAGAATGAGTCTCCTACAACAAATACATGGGTAGTGTCTGTGCGAGGAAACGGTGGTGTGCGTTCTTGTGGATGCCTGTATCCAGAAACAGTCCTGAAAAGGGCATATTTTAACCATGCCAAACTCTGCTGTTTGTATACTCGTATTGGCATAAATTCACTTAATTGTTCACTGAAAGTGCAGTTAAACTGACACACAATCATCAAAGATAGTTATTTGAAAGGAAAGCATCTTTGCTGCTGGCCACCTGCAGGGAGTGTGGCAAGTCTTTGTTTTTTTCCCCTAATACAGCAGTTTATTTTAATCAAACAAAAGAAAATGTAGTTTATAATTCAGAGTTAAATTGTACTTCCAACATAGTGTATTTTAACCTTTCTAGAAATAGTGACATCCCGATTATTTCATTTTTAATATATGAGTTTGGTTCCTGGAGGGAATAGTCTCTTAATTAATCTGCTTGGACCTAGCAGTAGTAGTTACATGCCTCGCATGCTTAGCTTTTCACACTTTTTAGTGGTAGGTATCTTCTGCTGGCTCAGCTAAATAGGAAAATCTTGAATTGCTTTTTTTTTTTTTATTATTCATCAAATGCTGTTGATAGAGAAACTCAACACTATGTGTATAAAAAAAATAGTAACTTTACCTAATGGAGCTCATTCATATTTCTTTTAGGCAAGCTAGGTCAAAAAAAAGTGAACGAGGGAGAGAATAAGTGCACAAGGCCCTTTATGCATAGAAATAAAATTATACAGAATCAGCTAGGTTGGAAAAGATCTTGAAGGTCATCAAATCCAAATATATTGCATTTTATAATTAATTTTTTCTTTTTGCATCCTCACATTGTTTTAGACTTTTCAAATGCAATTTGTCATAAGTCTGGTTAAAGATCTGTGCTGGAAAGAAAAAGTGTGCTGGTCCCCAAAAGTAGTAGTCAAAAAGATGGTCTGGGTCACTATTAGGGGTATGTTTTGAAGAGTTTTGACTTCACTATATATTTAATTTTTGAGATAGATTTGCATATGGAAATCATACTGAAGTCACGGAATCTAGCCTAAACTTTTTATGTTTAGGGTTCTCCTGGCATTTTTGTCTTGCCCTCCAGCCTGGCACAGTTGCGCTTTCAGTAAGGAGAAGAGCCTATTTCAAGAAAGACTTCTTTGCTTGCTCCAAGACTTCTGACCCTCAGTTGCAGTGTTTCAGAGATGCATGGGTACAAAATTAAGGTGCTGCCTCCATGGGCTTGCTCTTGCAGACAATCTCAGGCAGAGACGGAACTTGTGCAGCAGTCCTTACTGGACGGTGTGCAGTGAGGAAAAATCTAACCCCTGCAAATTCTGTGGAAGAGGATTTGGTTTTGAAGGCTTTCCTAAGGGGTCTGTTTGTCTGCTTTTGCAGTGGGTACATGTTTAAAGTCTTTGTTTTTTTTTTTTTTTGTTGGAGTGTGCATTTTTACTTTTACTCTTGGAGTGTATTAAGTACAGTTCCAGACTTTTTCTTTCTCCTTCTGTGCACTGTGCATGCTGTAGTAATGAAGTGGATAGTGAATTCCTGTTTCTTCCAGTTGCTCAGCTAACTTAAAGCTTGCCCTTTTCTCATGTGGGAACTTGTGATGAGGTATCTACCTGCTACATTGATTTACTATTCTTTTGTCCTATTAGGGTCTCTGAAGAGTGTCCTCTGAGTAGCTGCAAGTGAGCTTCTGCTTGCAGTTCCCCACAATGTATTTAATACATTTAAATTAATACATCTAAAATAATACACAATGCACTTAAATGTAATATGCCATTTTATTAGTTTAAGGAGGTAGAGGTCGAAGCAGAGAGAATCTTAAACTCTTATAGAATCAGAATAGTTAGGGTTGGAAAGGACCTGAAGATTATCTAGTTCCAGCCCCCTGCCATGGGAAGGGATGCCTCACCCTAAACCACGTAATCCAAGACTCTGTTACCTCTAAGACGTATTATCAGGAGTGCATTCACATCCTCTTTTGTCTCTTCTTCAAAGTCTAACCTTGTCTTTGGATATTCTGATTGAGAGAAAGGAGTGTTTCCTGCCTCCATTTTTACCCTGTGAGATGCATGCAGTTAGAGAAGGAGTTCAGCTAGGTAGGAAAAATATTCTTTGACCCCCAAATTCTCCCACAGCATGACTATAGATGTAAACAACTATGTCAGAGACTAACTATAGCATATAAGTGGCCTGTCTTTCCAAAGGATGCTGTTTGGATTTAGAGGCTGAGGAAAGGTATTGTTGTGAAGGAATCTTTTCTTCTGAGTTCTGCACAGAGGGGATAGATGAAATCATCACAATACCTGCAGAATGCAAAACATGAGACCTCTCCACATTACATCTTAGTCCCTATTAATACCAGAATTAGTCCCATGAAAGTTAGTAACCTTTTTGTAATGGAAACCATGGGGTCCATTGATACGTACAGATATAGTATCTGTATGAAGGGTACTGGTCCTTTATCTCTGGAGAAGCAGGATTCTCTTTTTGGTTTTGCTGTTAGAGCTGTTTTTTTAAACTTGGCTGGGGTATCTAAGCCTGTTTACATAAAGATCATGGGTCTTCATTTACTGACAGGGAGATAGAGAAGGCTGAGATTCCAGTACAAATGTTTCATTTTATTCTTGTTTAATTTATATCCATTATATTCACGTATTTATGGGTATTTCTGAGACTTTGCAAATAAAAAGAAATGAAGTTTGTGCTTCTTTGAAGGGGAGTACCATATTCCTAAGTATTAGAACGTCTTCTGCTGTTCTGTGCATAAGAAAACCAGCTTTTTTCAGTCTGTGATGCAGTATTGGACCTTGATTTTGCTAAATACACGTTCATAATCTTACAGAAACTTGAATTAGAATTAGCTGTTAATATTGTACTTGTATGATCTGTAAGTCAGTAGTATAAATTAGCTATGATATAACCCACATAAACTGGTTGAATTTGGATAAAAATAGCACATAATACTCAAAATGTCACCCTTGCAGAAAATGAACAATCAAAACATTGGAACAAGAGCTTTACACCCCTATATAAGTGAGTGCACAGAATTTCTATGAGCAAATACTGTCTGCTGTGAGGTACGAGCAATTTGTGGGACAGATTCATATTGGAACATGACATCATAAGATACACTACTTAGGAAAGGAGGAATATGAATTTAACTGCCTAGAAGCTTCCTCCCCTGCCCCCCCCCCTTTTTTTTTTTTTCCTGAAACATAGCAGAGAAGATAAAATTGACTATCAAATTGATGTACTGCTCAGATGTATTAAGATATATTATGTCTTTGAGCTATTTATTTTAGCTGAAATTAAGGATTAGATGTGTCCAGGTCTTAGCTGGAAGGCTTCTAAAGAAAGCAGAATCAAGTGGTAAGAGAAGAGCAGTTCATTTTATGATGGCTGGTGCTACAGTAGTGTTAGGGAGCAACATTTACAAAACATTCTGCTTTCTGAGCTTTAAAAACTCTTTGGTCTTACTGTACAGTATCTTTTAATTAACAGACCTTTATTCCTTGTGTTTAGGATGTTCATTTTACACAAATAGAAAATTTCCACATAATTAAGCAGCACAATGCAGTTCAGTGAGATCAAATGCATTAGAACTCAGTATTGGCTATTATTTTTCCCTGAATTGCTCCATTAATTAGCAGGATGATATTTCTGCCATTATGGAGTTGTCTCAAAACATTAGTCTTCTCTGAAAGGCAGTGATGTCTCATAACTGTGTGCTGTCAGCAGGCAAGGATGTGGGACTCAGTAAATCTGCTAGTGGTAAATTTTTTTGGGTTACTGCTTAGAATGTTTGTTATGATAAAACTAAAGGAATTGGGTTGGGTCTAAAATTATATTGACACCGTGAATATTCTGTTACTTATAGTTATTGGATGTTTCATAAAATCAGGGAGTTGAAATTTCAACTTTATTCTTGTACTGAAGGAAAACCATTGTTGACTGATGTCTGCATTTTAATAGAAAGGGGTCTTCAGTGTTAAAATCTACAATGCACAACCTTGTCACCAGTCTTGGCAAACAGATAAAGATGTCAGAACCAGTGCCCCTCCCTCCTGTAAAGCAAAAGTACATCATCAGAGCACTGAGGTGAACCTTGTCCTACTCCTTTCTGTGCTGTGCTATACATGCTCCATGGATAGTCAAAAAATACATGCTCTAAGGCTGTTGTTTTGTCAAAACAGTCAGTAATGTGAAGGAGCAATTCCTTTCCTACCTTACCTTCTTTCCATTGAGGAAAGCAGATCAAGGGGCAGTGGAGCCAAGTGAATGTGGAACACAATTTTGATACATTTGCTGTATCTAAATAAAATAAAATATGTTGCAGAACATTACTTTTCCCACACACATTATAAAATTAAACTTTAAAACAGAAGAGGGGGAAATAAATAAGTTTTTTTAATTCTGCTGGTTGATAAAAGAAATCAATATTCCTAAATTGTGTAACTGCTAAGTTCATGAATTTATTAGGGGAGCAGCTGGTAGCATACTTCTGGGGAGTCAAATACTGCACAGCTAAAAAGCCAATGTTTTGTTTTAAACATCAAAAACTGTTTTTTGGGGGCAGTTTTG
>JAOEHY010026414.1:0-42273 GCA_025447955.1 Psilopsiagon aurifrons | reverse complement strand
TACTGTGAGGGTGGTGAGGCACTGGAATGGGTTGCCCAGGGAAGTTGTGAATGCTCCATCCCTGGCGGTGTTCAAGGTCAGATTGGACAGAGCCTTGGGTGGCATGGTTTAGTGTGAGGTGCCCCTGCCCAGGGCAGGGGGGTTGGAGCTGGATGATCCTTTCCAATCCTATCTATTCTATGATTCTATGATTAACACCTATAAGAGCTTACAGCTTATAGCAAGAGCTACTGCACAAAATAGGAAAACTTGGAGATGAAGCATGCTTGTGAGACCACAGAGCTGAAGTTACACAGGTGCCTTAAAAAGCTACAGATTTAGAGAAAGAAGTATTTCCATCACAGGTCTTCTAGAAAAACAGCACAAGACCATAATACCAACAGTACATGCAATAATGCAAAACAAGTTCTTACAAATTTTTCAGGACATGGGAAGTCAAACAGTTTGACCATGCCAAAATCATCGCCTGTTACAAGATTGATTCCCGAGTGAGAGACACAGGCACAGTTCACATCAGCTTTTTCAGCATGCCTCGACCAGATTCCAATTACTTCATCGCCCAGAACACTGCAACAGAAGAGCAACAGATTCTTTTGAAAACTACAGCAAAAAGAATACAGTAAGGAAACAGTGAGCAGCTCTCACGTTCTAACTGATTCTAAAGAATTGTACTTTGTACATTTTATTCTTACACACACACCCCTCAGACAGGTTTAACACTGTAATTAATTTTTGTATCACTCCATAATTACTTCTGAAAATGATTCAGTAATATACTTCCCAAAATAAAGTGGCCCATAACAACACTAAGAAGCAGAGGTGAAATCAACGGTACTAATATTATCCAGTGAGGATTTGCCAAAAAATTGAATAAAGGAAAATCAAAATTCATCCTTCTTCCTTATAATTGGAAGGAGAGAGAATTGCTCAAGCCAGAAAATGTAGTTATCTTACGGATTCCAAAACAGTCATTTATAGAAAATTTCCTTCACAAATTGTTGTGAAAAGTTGCTTTTTATTCAGCTCTGCCTACAATGCATGTGCATACTTCCAGGAATGCACAGAAAAAAACCACTTTATCATTTGTTAGGAAGTGAATGATTTGGAAATTCTTTTGCAACTCTTTCCTCCTGAATCACAGCACAGTACACCACATTCAAAAAGAATGATTTACTTCAGAGTGAAATAAAAGTAAAATATGGTAATTTCTAAGTCTGGTTTTAATGAACTATAACAACTTTAAGATACTTAAAAGTACTTTTGTATATCTTTGCATATGCAAATGCTAATAGCAACTTTAATACACAAATACTATTAGTGTAATACTGTAAATAAAACCTGAATCATCACAGTCTTGTACTGTCTTTTCATGTTTTGATATGTTTTAATATTACTTGTACTCTTATCCCTATGTTGCCATTTTGAAGCAAAAATTCCATGTATTTGTGCAGTGCCATGAAAAACTACTAAGGCTGCTAGAGATCTAGCAAAGGAAGCCAGAGATAAACAGCAAATAGAAAGGCGTATGTTGGAGATATCAGTTGTTACTGGATGTTCTCACCAGTCAAATTCATGTTCTGTACTATCTTTTGCTGTACTGTACTTCACTGATCTACTGCCACGGCAGATGGGTGTATTAAAAGAAATCATCTGGCTGAATGAAGGAATGAAATATGCTTTTGTAGCGTGCTATGCACTGTTGTAGGTGTTTCTCCTGGAGGTTACAAGTGTTTTAACAAGTGTAAATGTGTGAATCACCTACCTTGTCCAAGTCGCCCATGTTATTCTGTCAATCACAGCCTGGTCCATAAGCTGTTTTCCTGAAGGCACTTCATAGACTTGCCTTTTGTAAGACCCAGTAGAGACCTTTGAGTTGATGTCAGACAAAGAATACAAACTTTTTTGAAAAGATGAACATATAAATCTAAAGAGCCTTAAAAAGCATTTTCTTGATAGTTATCTTTTACGCTGTAAGTAACTTAGCTATTAATACACTTCCTTAATGAACTGAAAATTCTCGAAACTCTATACAAGCCTAAAGCAAGAGTGAGAAAGTGTAAGAAATCTTGAATTTTAAAATAACTAATTGATAAAAAATAATTGAAACATCTCACATTCTGCACATTAACTCTATGTATACATATATTGTGTGCATTAGTATGTGTGTGTGTAATTAAGAAAGGCAAAATAAACTCCTATCTTTAAAACTGACACAAAGATAACCCTTTGTCAATTTGAAAGTGAAAGAAGCTTCTTCCTCCTCCCAGATATGAACAAAATGTAGAAAGCAAAGCATGTCTATTTTATTTTAAGAAATGCCTTAAGCCCTGTGGCTGGGAATTGTAACACCATGATTCTGGTGCTGCTCCACCAAGGCTAGCACCAAAATGGTGTATAATGCTACCATTTTGGTCAGGGATATAAAGAATTTCCATGCCCCTGGGGCTTACAGAATAATAGACTATTCCTTTTTTAAGACAGCCCATCAGCCTGACAGAGATAAAAAGCCTGGGAGACACGTTACCAGGATTTTGAAATCTGTATCTCATTTCTGTGCTTATTTCTTGTATTTAATATCTAGGATAACTATTTTCATCACCCACTTACCACAAACAGCCAAGGGACAGTAACCTACTGAACATTTCATTACAAAATCTAGCAGTTATCAAAGGAGAATACTTGCAGAATCTCTCTCATGAGTATGTTTTACATTCAATAATCTGAAAAATTAATGACTGATACCTGGAGATAGGAGCTATCTGCAGAGAAGTCCATCTGGATCACAAAACTTGGGATATCTTTGCAATAACTGACGCGATTCAGTGTGGGACCCAAAGTCAGATCATAAAAATCCACTGCATTCTCACTGGAGCCAACTGCTAAGTAACGAGAATCTGGGCTAAACCTGAAGAGAGAAAAGAGTCTGCTAAGCAAAATAGCTTCTGAAATAAACTTTTCCAGTGAACATACATGCAGTAGAACGTGGCAATAACTTTAGTACAGTTGTCACATATATAAGAAACGGGAACACTTCTGAGAAACTGTTTATTATCAGATCTCTTTACCATTTTCATGGTCTAACAACTTACTGACATGCCTTGATACTCGATTCTCTAATGCCATACTTAAAAGGCTAAAAACCAGAAAAATTAAATGCTGTAAATGAAGAAAAGCCAGACATTCTAGATGAAATGTACTGAACAAAAAGGTGTGAAATCAAACCTTTCATCTGCCGAATGTATTTCTGCACAGTGGTTTCCTCCTTCCAGTTTTTCTTTCTAGACTTGAAACTCAGCTGCTTCCTGAGCTGAACAAATTCCTTTTGAATCAATGCCCCTTCTGTGTTACTAAGGAAATATCTTTATTATCATTATCTCTGAGATATACACTGGGACAGGTTTCCGATTTCAGCAATCCCCTAACTCCTAGCAGGGCTATCCTGCCTCCTTGTTTGCTCATATTTCTCCCACGAGTCCCTCTTTGCTGTCCAGAAACTTCTCTCAGCTGATCATAACCAATTTATCTCACAGAAGGCACAGTCTTGTTCTCCTCTCAGGAAATGGAAGCAAAATTTTACTTCCAACTCCTTTCTAACAAAACTCAACAAAGAGCAAACTGCAGTACAGGCATTTCCAGTGTCTCTCACAATTCAGTCTGCATCTGTAAACTTCTGATCTCATTTTACACATCATCTCAACCTGCACCTTGTTGGAGAATGGCTCTCAGCGCCTTTTCACAACTTCTCATCTGCCCATTGATTAGGACAGTCTCTTCCTATTGTCCATTTACTTTCCCATTCACTCTTCATTTAAACTACTTCTTGACAATATCATCTGAATTCCCCATGGTATGGCTCAGTTTTTGAGTGATTGTAATCTCATGTGTTCAGGTACCTTCTCCTTCCTTTTTATTCCTACTATCAGAGTAATCACACAAACTCCACAATTCACTTACTGACTCCAGGACTTGAAATACCATTGCAATGCTTCTCAGAACACAAACTTGTATATTTAAAACTCAAAATATTACAGATTTCTAGAATACTACAATAGAGGAAAAAAAAAGGCATTATATTTTCTGACCTTATATCTTGAATTGCTGATCTTCTGTCCCTTTTCTTCCCCCAGATTTTTAGAGAGGTTACAAGCAAGATAATAAATTCTCCATTTTTCATGCCAATAGCTACCATATCACCTTCTGGGCTGTAACAAACAGTACGAGCTGCATGTCCCAAGCTGACTTTGTTCAGCATCTTCTGTGAAGAAATAAAGGCACAGAAGAGTAAATATTTTTATTTGTTCATACTTCAAAAGAACCTTATCCTAACAGATTGGGTTTATCAGATGGTTTATTCTCAAAATGCATTAAGAAAACAAGTTTCAAGTCCTCAACACCACCACAAGTCTAGGATATTTTTTTTCTTATTATTTTTTTCCTAAACAACAATTGTCTTCCAACACCTACCTTTTCTCCAATATCCCAGAGTCTTACAGTGCCATCTTCCGCAGCAGAAAGGAAAAAATCTCTGGAAGGATGCGTTGCTAGGCCCCAGATCGGTCCATCCATATGACCATTAATTAGAATGTTACATGCAGCATTTTTCTCTCCAACTTCGATTATTTCGGCATTTCTTGTCCCAACAAGAATTTTCCCCTTCAACAACAGTGAAAGAATTATCTCTGATGTAACACATTAACTACTCATGATAAACAGTAATGAAGATATAATCCAAAGCTATAGTTCTGACAAGAAGGTTTGCTGAGATCAAATGATTATTTAATCAAAGATAATTTATCTTATACTCATCTGACTTATTCAAATAAAAACCTGTACACAATCATGATGTCCACGGAGCTACTGCTTGTAAGTCAGATAGCTGAAGTGTAAAAAGAAAACAGAAAAGAAATACTTCTTCTTTAATAAAAATACATAAAGAATATTACCTAAAGTAACACTAAGATCTCCTTTTTTTTTCTGCTGTAAAATCAGTTGCAGAAACCTTCTATCTTAACCTTTAATTTCAAATACAAATTACAGGAAAAAGAGGAAGCAATTTACCATATATTTAATGCTATAGATCAATCCACAATCTAAGTGTCATTTTAAAGTCATGAGGCTTTTTTTACCTTGCCTCTGCAAACAGACCGAACACAGTCCGTCATTTGTCCTGTCTCTAGTCTGAAGGCACGGCATCGTTTCAGCTCTTGATCCCATAGCTTAACTGCTCCACCTTCCTTTGAACTACAAAGAAATCAGGAGCAAACATGAGTGTAACGGCTGGTACAAAAAAAAATATTATTAATGCAAGAAAGAACTGTATTATTTAATGTAAAGTATTATAAATGAGGCATTTCAGTATGTTTTAAATCATTAAAGGCTCCATTTGTTTCTACTGAACATGTGATGTTAATATGCTGAGCCTCCTAGCCAAAGAAATCCTGATTCAAAGTCTTCATCGTACTTTACAGAGCAAGTTGAAAGACGGTCGTGGCTTGGTCTGAATTAGTATCTCTTAGGAAATTTGCCTATTCATCAGGAAAGATACAAGATCTATATATTACTACTGTGAAATAAACAACAAAAAAAAATCACTTTTGTGAAAATTTCACTGGTTTCAGTGCTGTGAAATAAATAACAAAGATATAGCAGAAAAATCACTCAATGTTAATTGCACAAGATACCCAACTAATCAGTATTAATCATGAAAGCTCTAAGTATTTCCCACACACTTTCAAGAGAACTGATATTTCAGTAAAGAACACATTAACAGAAGCTTCTAAAAAGGTGATAATGTTTAATGAAACTGTTATAAATACGGCATTTCCAGTTGAGCAGGGACATGTTTTATCTGCCTTCAAAGAGAAAATAATCTCCCCCAACAGGAAACACAATGTTCCATGACATTGAGCTGCCTTTGTTACAACTTTGATTACTAATTGAACCCCACAAGGAACTCCAGAAAGTTCAATCATAATTACTGCTTTTGTACTGTTATTACTAAAAGAACTGTAATGTATTATAAATTGCTAGTTCTTGAAGTACAATATTCTTTGCTTCTCAATAGCACTGTTTTCACATATGATTGGTCATTATACTCAGCAAAAAGATTTTACCAAAAGAGGCTGGAGAACTGCAATTAAGAATGCCAAGGCAGAAGCAAACATGTAATTTTCCTAATTGTAGCTTTTGTTTTGCTTTGTTACTTTCAATCTCCATTTTCTCACAGGGGATGGATTATTGTTTCTGACTATTATTCATTACTATTTCTTTCAGGTCAAACACTAATTATTTAAGAGGCTCTGACAGTAAACTCATGGTGGTGTTTCCTAAATGCTAGAAGAAAATATTTCAAGCAGAGGAATAAATTTTCAGATGGGTTTGAGTATCAACCAGAATCTTTAAGGACTGTTTATGGAAAAGGTAATAAGTGGCCCGAGTCCTGCAAAATGGGACACTATCATGCCATCAGGTGGACTGTATTGCAGCTTAAGGAGGGAGAACTGTAATACAGTCCACCTGAAAGAAAAAATAGTGCTTTTTTTCAATTTTATCATTAGAGAGCACCAAGAAAAAAATAAAATGCTTGAAGAGGTATTTTGCTTACAACCCCAGCCACAAAGGATGTTGCTATACCTTAGATTTGAGAGAAGAGAGTTTGCCTCTGCCATCATAACTGAACAAATTTTTCCTTTAAAAGAAGTTGGGCATTACAATGCTATAATATTTATCATTCATTTATTTAATCGCAATTGTGCAAATTAACAACCTCAGCTCAACTTCAGAAAAAGAAGTAACCACCAAGGAGTAGGCAACTTTTTAATGCGTAAAACTGTATTTTAAACTAAACACTTTTGCCTTCTCTTTCAAAAGTAATACTGTTGTGATAAATACCACTGAATCATTTATTAACATAATAACATGGCCTCAAGGCTACTTTTGATTATGATAATTCAGCCATTTTCAGCTTAAAGAGGGAGAACTGTATCATCTCTTTGATAACTGTGACTGACGAAGCTTGTACACGTGCTTTAGAAACATGACTGTCATTTAGAATTTAAAATTATGAAGAACTACTTGTACAGAACTTAGATTCCCTTGACTTTAGGTACTTCAGCTACACCAGTCAGGACTCTAGTGACTTTAGGCTCTCTTAATCAATGGAAAAAAATAGGTAATCAAAGTTCAGATGGGCTTACCTTCCCTTTGGAGGTGGTGGCTACTTTTTTTCCTACCACCTAATCAGGAACACGAAAATTACTACCCATCTAACTTTGATGACTCAACTGCCTAGTGCTAGATGGGATGAGTCCAAATGATTTTTAAAGAATACATGTGCACGCAGAAAAAAACCCAAACAGAATAAAAGATGACTCACGGCCTTTCTTTGCCTCCTGTAACGATCAAACCATCTCTTAATGTAGTATACATTGTGAAAACTGGTCCATTGTGAGCTTTGGCCACAATTCGTATTAATACATGATCTTTCCAAACACAAACATCTCCACTGATAGTACCTGTAAATGTCAAGTTATTCTGAAAAGGGGAAAAATATATTCATCATCTGATTCTGAGTAAGACAGGAAGAAAACCATTCAGAAATAAAGATCATCACAATTTGCACTTAAGCTAGATTGCTTTTATTTGCTGCTGTAGAGGAGCAAATTGTAGAAGGGGTAATAACAATCTGTAGGGAAAAAACAATGAGCTACTATATTCTTTCTTGAAGTCTGAAACATGCTTTCTCGTAGCTAATAGGCTCTGCAATACAGGAAGAAAAGCAACCACAGGGTTATCTGTGTTTTCAGCCTACAAAGTGTGCCAACTGTTGTGAAAAATTAGAAAAGCAAGAGCAAAGAAATTGACGGCCCAGGTGAACAGAATGAGTGCTGCTCATACAGAGCACTTCCTGAAATTGCAAAGATATGGAATTTAGGAAAGAGGCCTGCCTCTGTCAAAAAAACCCATAGCAAAACAAAACAAAATCCTACTGCGGTCATCTAACAGTCACAGACGTTAACAAATGCCCCAGGACAATGCTGTTTTTAGATCACCCATGAGTAGTAATGCATGCAGATTATAATACAATCACCCCCAGGCAGGCATAAAATTAGTCTCATTCCTACTCTTCGGATCCTGCAGTACAGCGTTGGCCTTGTTTTACATGTTTGTATGCATTTAAAAATAATTTCTTAAGATACATACCGCTCCAAAGGCTACAGAGAGCATCGTTTGCATTCGGGCATCTTCTATGGAGCTCAGCAGGCCTTTTTTACTGAGAAGAGCTCTTCCAGCCAGTGTCCAGAACCTCACATGTTTTACTCCCACAGAAACAAACTGGGTATCTGAATCTGGTCTGAATTCTGCTACAAATATACGCTGGTTATGGCCAGCTCGGCTGGCAATTTTGGCACCTGGCGGAAAGAAAATGGACATTCTGAATTCATTGATGAAAAATACACATTTATAGTTAAAAAAAAAAACTAGTTACAGGGAATGATGAGTCACCCAAGACCATACAGGTCAGGAAGAAAAGCACAAACTGCTCCTAAATTAAAACTAAATCAAGATGCAGATAAAAAACCAAACCAACAGCCACCATATTAAATCAGTTCCTCTAGCAAAGCATAGCACCTAATGAGTTAGGAGCTCAGATCCAAGTTCCCATATCTTACACTCCTATGACTCCTCTGAAAATCCCAAACTCTGGACAAATTACAAGAGACTAATGAATTACTTCTCTTCAAATTTTGCCAAGGTTAGAAAACTTTCCACTTTCTGCAGAAAATGAAGAAACTGATTTGGTTACATATGGTCTTAGATTCAAAGCTAATGCTTTTCTAGTCTCTCCAAATGTGTTAAAATCAGGTCTTTTGACCCATATGAAGATTCCTCAGCCTGATTCCTTAGCTGCCATGTTGAATCTGTATAAACTCTTAAGAAGGAGACTTCTGACTGACAGCAGTGAATTGCAGCATGACCTTTTACCACACACCCTTCATGCTATGTAAGTTTGTGTGATACACATTTGACACTGCATCCAGCTTCACAGGATCTAGCAGACAAGCTGTAAAGGGCCACTTTTTATTAACTTGGTAGCTGATCTTTAAACTTCTGAGAGATACTAGCTGATCAATGGACATAGTCAAAGAGAGAGGAAATAAACCACTAAGATTAGAGAATCAGTTTCATGGTCTGGGCATGATTTTGCCAGACAGAAAGGAGATAAGGAAAGGTGCTGACCAAATCGCTTCAGCCTAAATCCTGAACTCCAAAGTGCATCTGAAAATATGCAGTATAACTTAAGACACCAACTATATAGCTGCATAAAGGAGCTATACGGGCATCACATTTTTGCAACTTGCAATTTTGGGGGGAAAATTTTAGGAATACAACAAACTCGTCAGTAACCAGACTTTAAAGAAGAAGAAGAAGAACAGAGAAAAATTTCAGAAGCAAAACAGATTTTGTAAAGAGTTATTACCAAGCAGCAAAGAAATGCCTGCAATTTTAAATAAATAAATAAATAAAGGAAATAAAAAAAATAGAAGAGTATGATTTTCTTTAATTATTCTAACTGGAAACCTTGGTTTTTACACAACAGTTCCAAAGGATATATATATGTAGCAGTTTGCAGAATGGGCAACTGCGTCTATATTACCTCTTCTATACTTACGTTACAACTGCTCTTGTCTCAAGCCAACATTCCTCTACCAGTACAAATACATCCTACTGAAACAATTGCTTTCTTACCTTCCTGCCACTTCCAAATGGTAATGGTGTGTTCGGGATCCAGCCCTACAGAGAGCAGCAGTTTGCCAGTGGCACTGAAACTGACTGAGCACACGCCCTTTGAATGGTAGCACCGCAGCACCGATAGAGTCTGTTTGTTCATTGCATCCCAAACATGAATAGAAGGAGCTGTAGCTACACAGATATAAAAACATGTAAGTCGTATATGCTTTGAAAATGTCTAATAAAGTCTTACTGAAGGATCCTTATTAAGCAGGTAATATTTTTTAATCAGACAAATAGAACTGTTCTGGGCAGACAGAGGGGAAAAAAAAAGAAAACAAGAAAAAGGAGATTTTGGCCTGCCTTTGGCAACCAATTTAAGGCAAACAGGATCATTAAATAGGACTAAGAAGTTGGCCTTTGGCCTCCTTACACTACTGGAGATGAAAACTTTGCTTACCCTGCTATTGGACTGCTGAAGCACAAGCACACATAGAGGCTCTGAAAGCAAACTGTCTTCCTGTTTTCTCCTAAGTAAAACTTAGTTCCACATGCTAACTCAAAAACCTTCATAAATATTGAATAGGTTATCAAGAACGTAATTTCTACATGGGGCTTTTGGACAACTGGTAGCAACAGAGAAATTAGTTTACACTGCAAGGCCAAAATCTCCTTTTTTACAAAATGGCCATCTGTCTGAATTCCATGCTCTCTTAGGAGAGTGTCAGCTGAATAATCAGCTTGCTTACTGATGCAGAAGAACTAGGGTATTTATTTTAGCTTGCGCCGTTTAGACTGCAAGCTCTTTGCAGTAAGAACCATCTTTCCATGCTATTAATATATGTGATTATATCTATTATGATGACAGCTAGAGTTTTTTTCCAAATGCAATTCCCTCTCCAATGATCCTGCAATCCATGTATATTTTGCAATCTCTAAATAGCATTTAGGGCATTTCCAGGACAGTAAAATTCTCTCTCAAACTTCTTTAGTTCTGATCTCTAGTATATCTGACTGCAGAGTCTGGAGGTCACGGATTATTGTTGTAGACCCAGATTCATTTAAACTAAATTCTATTTCAGCTCCATGTTTTGTGTTTCCAATCAGCTAAACCTGGTCCCTGAAAGGCAGACATGCAACGGAAAACAGTAGGCACAGGGACCTAGGTAAATTTTAGCAACGTGAAGCTAAGCCCAGTTCCACAGCTGTTCCAAAACAGTCTCTAGATAAATCTTCTCTTTCCCACTGGAAATTTCTTCCCATGGTACCAACATACCGTTATTATCATCTTGCAAGAGGTACCACAGCACTGTACAGACATGCCATTAAAACAGAAAGGGCAAGGGCTTGCGACAACTGGCTTATCTCAAAATTTTCAGCAAACTCCTTGCTGTCCTTATGGAAAGCTGAGCGAAGAAAGAGCTTTCTTAAGGCTTTGAACTGTTTTTCTCTCTTCAGCACTCCCTTTGGTCAGACAGAAATTTTCACCTAGGTTTTATGAATATGAACCAACAAAATCTTTCATAACAAGATTTGCAGGACAGAGAATGTGGACTCTGTCCTGACACTGTTTCCTGCTTATGGAGTACTCCAGCTGCTCAACATCTGCTCTCACAGGAGAGATTTTCATCTCCTTCTGAGATAAATCAGATAAAGCTACCATGGGCCGGCAGGACAAAAAAATACTTCCACTAAGACGAAGGAAATCTATACCAAGTCACTATGAAACTTAATTTGCCATTCCAGCTTATTTCAAACATTACAGCTTCAAGAACCCCTGCATCACTGTAGGCAACATAAAATTGGAACAGGGAAAGTAAAAGCTGCTGGTGACCAAGGCACCAAATAGCTATTGATAAATTTTAAGTGAAACTATGCAACTTTCTAATGAAGGCAGGCAGCAGCTTGGATTCCAGACTAGTGGTTCTGTAAAGAAAAAAGCAAGAGTGCTGTTTTTCAGGCAGTGACAACAGAATTTATGAACACATACAAGGTCAAACTAAACCTGCAGTAGGAAGAGGGCAAGCAAGAGAGGAAAGTCTCTAGGTATTATATGCAGGACTAGAGATTTTCTTTCATATAAACAACCATATCACCACTTCTTCTTTTATACAGTTTTAAAGTGTGGGAAAAGGTACCTATATGCTTCCTGCCATCCTTAAAGCAGGCACAATAAGACATATTTAAAAGAAGTCAACACAC
Source organism: Psilopsiagon aurifrons (assembly GCA_025447955.1). Taxonomy (NCBI): domain Eukaryota; kingdom Metazoa; phylum Chordata; class Aves; order Psittaciformes; family Psittacidae; genus Psilopsiagon; species Psilopsiagon aurifrons. The sequence continues at coordinate 30,339 of JAOEHY010026414.1, read as the reverse complement.
ATTAAAAATGCCATTGTACATTTGTTCTTCACAGAAAAAGTTTAGATCCACATGAAGTTTATTATATTTTCTAGGTATACATGAACACACATTTATGCATCTCTGGAAGATGTGTCACAAGACAATTATGGCTGCTTAACAATGAACTCACTCACACATGATGGTGATGAATTTTTTAAGACTGCATTCAAAAAACAACGTAGTAATAAAAAACAGCTCAGTCAAGACCGTCAAGCTGTCAAAGACCCAAAATGATAAAGAAAAAATTAAACTGACATCATAACCAGCATTTTGGATCAGTGGTAATAACTGCATGACAATCATACATAAATGTGAAAAGTGATTGTTTTTTCACTCAGTCACCTAGGCCTCCTCAATGGAATTTACTGTAGAAATGCATATTTAAAATTATACTCAATTGAGTGTCTAAAATGAATGTTGTCAGCCCCAACATGTCTATAAAATCTGCAGGTGTACATAGGAATGCTACACCAGACAGTAGAACTCACTGATCACTGGGCAGCAAGAAGGGAATATGTTACAACAAAAGTAGATTTTGAGTGTGTTATAACATTTTAATTGGTTCTATACTTACAATTTGCTGAGTTGTTGTGGTTTATATTCAGTACTGACAGAAATATAACTGATACGGGTTTTAATAAACTGAAAATGAACTCATGTCACTTACTGCTCTACAAAGCTGTTGACAGCTACTAGATAGGCTAACTACACCTGAAGATGTTAAAATTTTATTGCCCTTACCTGACATATCTGCTGAGTCTCCTGTAATGGAAAAGCAGCAGAAAAATAATTAGACCAGAAATAAGATTAGTGCTAAAGAAAATATATGCCACATTTAGTGTAATTTCTTAACACACACCTTGATGTCATCTTTTGCATTGCAGCAGCACCAGTACTGCTTTTAGTATTAAAGATGAACATTTTGACTTACAACATAAAAATCAAGTTTTGGTGTATGTTAGGTGTCTTTCTGCGAAGCTAAATAAAAACATATTTTACACGTTACTGATATTTTAACGAATTAAGTGGAACATCCCCCCAAAAAGTGCTGATAGCTACTTCTGCTAAGTAGTAATGTTTGAGTCTGATCTTAACAAGTAGCAAATACACTCAGTGTTCTTCCATAGGAGCATTAAGAAAGAAGGAATATAAAGGTTCAGGTACTGAGAAGTATTACCAAGACTCTGCACAGCAGCATTACAGTTTAAAAATGTTTGAAGTAATGTTTCTGTAAGTCTTTTGAAGATTTAAATCATGATGGTAAAGCTATGTTTGTGCCAGTCACATGAGTAGGAAAAGTAGCAGCAGTTAAGTATGTTCTTTATGGCGTATTTACTCCTTAACATCTGTTCAGATTCTAAAAATGAGTGTTGTTTGAAGATATTTTGCTTCCAGCTCATTTTTCAGATTTAATTCTCTCCTTAAAAATGCTTTGCAGTCTATTTTTTAAGCGTCATCTGCTCCTGATTTGTATGCCTTAATCCACATCACAAAGCAGTTAAAATTGTTTTATTGCTATAGATGCAGAAATTATTATGAAATAAAAAGCATTAAGGGTCCTGTGTTTCTTCTTGAATAAGATGAACACAGAAGAAAATTCACAAAAACCCCACATTTCCACATTATGCCTACATTCTTCCCATATATTCTATCATATGAAAAGGCAAACAGGGACAGATTAAGAAATACACTGCAAAAACAAATTCCTGAAAACAGTAAAAGGTCTGTAATTCCTGCAAATGTTCTTTTCAATCAAAGCACAGGCAAAATCTGATGATAGTTTTCTTCCATCTAAATAATTTCCATTAATGATTTCTTTAAATTGATGTGAGGTAAGAAACTCACGAACAAATGAAGCTAATTTAGCTAAGCAGTTACCACTATCAATGAGTCAATTTTAATGAGACATGCACCTAAAAATCCAAAAAGCAGAGGGAAGCAGGTAATAAACTGACCATATTTAGATGAAACATCTAAAACAAACTATAGGAAAAAGAAATATTCTGGCTAAAATGAACCAAGGGGGTTTTGTATTCTACGCAGTAAGGAAAAAACCATGTGGTTTTGAATCTGCTGAGACTCAAATGAAGATAAGAAAATTGCAGTTAGGTTGTAGGACTACAAAAACATACTGTTCAGCAAAATTTAGATTCAGCAGTATTAGTTCAGCTGTGCAGATGCACAGTGGGGATCTTGTTATTTTTTTTCCTGGTTAGTTTGTAGATCAATTTTAATGTTATTATGAAACACACTTTTTTGCCTCTAAACCTAAATTTTCTGTAGGGAAACAGCATTAGGGATTTAATTCATGTTAGAATATTACAACTATGTATTATCAAAACACCAAGTAGGTATTATAAATCTGCCTGATGAGATAGAACCTACATAAAGTGGAATATATTTTACACATTCTGAGATTGGTCCATATAGAAATGAAGGATAGCTCAATTAAGCTTCAGCCTACTCAGGCTGACAGTTAAATAAAACCAGACTAATTTCATGGGGCTTAAGATTTGTAAAAAAAAAAATTTGATAATGCTCCAAACAAAAGATAAGCTTAATCTTCTTTCATTCCTTAATGTTTTTTTGTTCAGCTTTATTAAATTACACTCAAACATAGAAAGAGGACAGGTAACTGAGTAACACTCATACAAACGGAGATAGCATAATCAAATATTTTTGTGATTTATCATGAACTCACAAGGCCCTAACTGCATGCTTTTATGTTAATTTCTTTTTACGAAGACACAAACATACCTACTTGGCCAGTTGCCACTATGTTGGTAAACTTGGGGTGCTGATTAACAGTGAGGCACAAAATATCATCATTGTGTTCCTGGTAAAATGACTGAGAGCCTAAAAATTAAAAATAAAAAAGTCCAACTTTAATTATAACATTTATATATACACAGACATGGTTAATGTTTGAAAAAGTTATCCAAAAGGAATTTTGGAAAGCTAATAGCAAAATAATCAAACCTTTACTTCCTTCAAAATTCAGTCACTGGAAACATTTCAACATATTTAGTTTGCTTATGCAGCTATAATGAATTAGCTCCACAGGCTAAATTTTCAGCAACAAATACTAGTTTTCCCACATACTTTCGTAAGACCTAAGGCATACCAGTTATGTAATTCAAAATGTGTGAGGAAATACTTTTCCTCAAGTGAGTTTTCTCCTACCTGTTGCCACATTATACAAGATCCCAATGGATGCAGTATGGTATATTACATCAGCACCATCATTCAAGTAGTGCACATTGTTTCTGCAGTCCTTGCCTCGGTATCCAAATACCAGCTCCAAAATTAGGTCCTAAAAAAACATTTTTATATCCATTAGATATTCAAAACCTTAAAGCAAGTATGAACTGTACTGTCTTTTCTAGGGTTTTATTTTTCAAATACGTCCTTATGCAGTAAAAGATGTTTAATGATGTCTCAAACCAACAGGAACTCAGACTGTACCTTCCCTGTCAGCTTACATTGCTGCTTATTCTTGTCAGACCCAGTCATGTCATCCTGTCATCGCTGTTTAGTGGATGCTGTAGAATACTTGTATGTGTATATACGCTCACATACACATATATACAGACAGATATTCATAGACATGCATGTAAATAACTACTATGAGCAAAGAAAACACGTTTTTTGATGCAAAAGGTACTAAGAAGTGAAGAATGACAAACACTGGTCCACAATTTAATTCCAGCTGTTCATTAAAGAAGCTCAATTGCAGCCTAAAACTTCTAGAATGCTAATGATAACAGGCTGTTTATTAATAAACAGCTATCATAGAAAATCATAGAAAATAAACATAATAACCATAAAGAATAAACATAATAAACAGCTATCATTGAAATATCATCGAAAATACTTGAGTTAACATGAAGAACCGCATTTTTCAAGGTTAGATGAAATTTCCACTTCAGATTAATCAAAATGGAGTATATTTATTTGCATTAGCCACGTAAAGGAAAAAAAAAACCAAAAAAACCCAAAAGCTCGAGCTAAGGACATCATTAACAAGCTTTTTAAAAATATTTTATTTTTAATGCTATTAACAATGATGAACTGCCGATTAAGTTTTACAGCAAATTTTTTAAAAATTGCTGTAAGAAATGCATGGTTTTATTAGCGATAATACACCCCTTAACAATTCAGTTATCTAACCAGGGCATAATTGCTTTCTACACAGTGTATGTAAAAGGTTTTATTGTTACTAAGAATTAAGTTATGCTCCATTTCAGTTGCAAGAAAAAACAGTATCAGTATTTTCATCTTTTGAGATGAAAAAAATCTCTGCCACTTTTGGGGTTATTTTCTCACTATTCAGTGTTTCCATCACTGATTATATTCAAAAATGAATCAATCATTTAGTGTGTCCACAAATGCGTCAATTTTGGGGGGGCATAAGGGGAAGGGAAATAATAATCCTAGAACGAGAGAAAGAGGAGATCAATGTTTTCTTACCTCTATAGGTCTCTTTTTCTTCCCAACATTGTTTGTCTGAAGTTTCTCCGGCTGTGGCAATGCCCTACTAACTGGTGGTCTGAAATAAAGAACTGCGAATAAGAGAACGCTGTCCGTCACCCATTCCATACTAACACAGTACCTTCCAACGTGCTAATGCATATGGAAAATTTCTACCCCTATTCTGCATAACTGATATTTTCTTTTATCTTTATAAGAAATACCTCTGACAGAGCAAAAAAAAAAAAATGAAAGAAAAAAATCTTTGTTTAACATGCTAGGTCTTTTTGTCAATTCTTCATCAAACCATGCAGTTAATGCAAAAGCTTGTTTTACAATGAATGACCACTGATAAAATATTCTTCATTTTTTCATGCCATAGTCTTAAGGTATTTCCATCTTCGTAGCAATTTTTATTGGATAAACTTTAAAGGCTTACCTGATTAATCTAAATATTTGAGATAAACATTCCTATTGCCACATGCCCTTAGAAGGACCTAACTTTCCTATTTTTTTAATAGTTTGTGAAGAACTCAAGGGACACCTGCCCATTCACTTTTACATCAACAGAAACAAGTTATCGATCAACACTTAGAAGTAAACTATTACCATGCAAACACATGAATATCAGCCATAACTTCTGTTCCACTGTTCTGAATAGCCCAGACTGAAGAAATACCAAATAGATATGTTTGATAAAGATCTGTAACATACCTTTCAGATTATGTTCAATGGTTCATATACAAAGAAACATAAATAAGTTTTCTTTATCTAAGCCATGCAATTATTTCAAGTGATTTGCAGAAGCATTAGTTATTGATTCTATATATACAGCATATCTGGCTATGAAAAAACCCTCTAAGTTTGACCCATCAGAGAAAATAAATTAAAAAAAAAATAAGTCTATGTATATATTCAATGAAATCCAGATGATTTAATCCAATAGGCAGCATGACAAACTAGTATCACACATACAACAGGTCAGCTCTCTTTCATACTCTCGTTTTAGTATGAAGTACTTTTAATTCTACCTCTGCTCTTGAATGATGGCTTTGACACAAAATAACCACCATGTCCTTTCTAAGAATATACTGTGATTTGTTTGTACATTGTATATTTTGAATTACACCTGAAAAGTATGCAGTTCAAATGCATACATATATTTGAAAAATATTAAATTATTCAAACAAAATACGATTTTCTGACTTTATTCATACATTTTCCCTAATTTTAGTACTATTTATAGATTTATGTCATATCCCCAATTAAAAGATTTGTACATATTATAACACAAATTTTACAGCAGCCAACTATAGACTGCATTCTGAGATACTTCAGTACTTCCTCTATGCTTAGATGCCTGTGAGGTAACTATGGAAATAAAAAAAATACAAAAAAAACCCCACAGAGATGAAAAATTTCTGTCTGGTAAAGCAGCCTGGCAGATTCCTGGATCATGCAAACATGATCAAGTTTATTAAAACTTACTATGGGCTGCATTAAACAAATTCTTATCAAAGCAAAGTATAAAATAACAATGTAAAGTTAAAAAGACAACTAAAGGCATGAAGGACAATAATTAAGGGCCATATTTCATATTTATTCAGAAATAAGTGCAAATTAAAACAGAGGACATTAACTGAAGTATGGAGAAAGACTTACATAACTTCACAAAGAATGGTAGTCTAACACTTGGTTTTTGCTACTCTAAAATTCTTACTCTTGGAGATCAGACTTCTAACAAACTGGCAGTAAAGGCAAAAATCTGGGGACACCAACCATATAGAGCAATGCAGGTCAAAAAAGGAGTCTAGTGGGGCGTGCACTAAAGGTCTCCTTGCTCAGAAACAAATATTAAAAGATAGCAACTCTTAAATACACTGTCAGACCTGTGTGAAATATGTCTGGCGGGAATGTAACCCCAGATTTCATTCTCAAAGGCCCTCAGTTACAGATCTTTTTTTCCTCTATGAGGTCTGCAGCTACAAGGAATCCATATACATGTCAAGACAGAAAAGCAAGGCATTTGAATTTGTTTCTCAGTTATAGTGTGGACCAAGCTCACAGACATAGCATCCTGACCCCTTAGTTTGTGGAGATGAAAAAGTATTCTCCAAAATTTTGCAAAAAAGGAGGAAAAGCACACCAAGCATGGTCTGGGCTGCCATACTCATTATCTATACAAGCATGCTGGCCAGTAGAGGAATCAAGGAATACATCTGATTTCTGTCAGCAAACCTAACATCTTATTTCATGACCACTTTTGAATCGCCCACCACTGTCTCTCAACCAGCTCTTTCCAGGTTTTATAGCTGATGGAAAATTCCTCACCTCCCCAGCTATTTTCAAGGTCCTTTCTTCTCTTCAGTCTTATCAACTCCTAGCATCCTCTCATCTAGTCTGCCATATTTCTAGAATAGTATTACTAAGTATAATTAAATAAGTATAATCACTTTTTAATTTAAAAAAACCACAGAACTCAGTTTTACTCAGAAATTTCTGAATCATCAACAGAAAACACTCCTAACAGGTCACAATGTTTATCATATTAAATACATATGGAGAGAGAATATCTAAAGTTTTGCAGAGGAAAAAGAAATTGACTATATTTGTTCCCCTCCTTCACAGTAGATGAGCAATTTCAGTTACAAATACACTGATCAAGAGGTTAACAGGTACCTCTCACTGCCATAGAAGTCTCCTTAACACTGTGTGCTACTCAAACTGAATCAACTCCAATCAAGTAGAACTACTGAAATTCATGAGCAAAACCTGAAAGGTACAGATTCTATATGGGGAATGGGTTATTTTAAGAAATAAAGCTTTGTTTGAGGTTTGGAGTGGTTTGCTTGGTTGTTGGGGTTTTTTGCATATGAATGTAAGAACTGCTTAAAACTGAACAAATGCTAGTGCTTACAGTATCTGAAGTTAAATGGCAAAACAATAACCAGTTCCCTCCCTGCACAATCAAATGTCTTTGAAGAATGAATAGGGTTAACAAGTCAATTGAATATGCACATACATACCCATTATTTTATGGATAGGAATTATAGTTGTTGAAATACATATAATAGCTGGTTTGTGTAACAGGTTAATGATATTAAGAGCTGCTAATGAATATTTTTCCTATTGACAGTTTATTGCTTTGAATTATAATTAAAATTCCTTAATTCCTTTGATACCTCCATACTCATTTATTAACTAACTAGGAGCACACTTACAAACAAAAGAAGTTCCTTAAAAAACATTTATTCTAAAATGGTTCCTTAAAACCCACTTACATAACGGTGGTTTTAAATCCTTTTTTAAACAAAGGAAACACAACATGTACCTTTCTCTTTTTAAATATGGAAATCAGAAACAATGTTGATGTGCTGAAAATTGGAAGACTGTGTATCAGTGATCCCAAGAATGTGGGAGGACGGAGGGAAGAGAGGAGGGAAGAGAAATCTATAACTAGTCATATTACCTTTTCTCTCATCCCATGCAGCAACTATAAAAATCAAACAGTAGATAGTATTGCACAAATGTGAGACTGGCATGCTGGTTATTGTGCATGCTGCTTCTACTGTTGTACAACTCAAAAAGAAATCCAGCTGTCAAAGACATGCTAAGGACTAAAAAGAAAACCAGAATGTGACTTTACTCAGCTGTGAAGCCTCAACAGCCAAGATATGATTGCCAGCCTACACAAACACCAGCATAAAAATATCCAAAACTTCTTAAGCAAAGTAGAAAAAGACACACTCTTACAGTTCCAGAGCGCCTTCGTAGCTAAGAGAGAAGCATAATTTCTAATGCTTTTCAGACAGCAAGGAAATCTTTAAATGCAGCTTCCTCTAAATTGCAGCAATGATGAACAAGAATGGAATTTCTATATTTAGCATTCTTGCATAAATTTCTCTGTCATTTTGAACAGCAGACTAAGAAGTGTATCAGTAACTAATGCTACTCAAAAAACCCCAAACAACTAGAACCAAAAACCACTACGAAAAGTAGCTCAAGAGCAAATTAAGATTTCAGATCAAAGAGAGGAGACTACTATGCATTACGATCAAAAAAACCCACCTGAATTGAAGCAAGCAGTCCAAACTGTAGGGAACTGAGTCCAGTTCTCTTAGAATTCAGAATAATCTATCCACAAAAACATTTTTATGCCTATCTCAATTCTGAGATTCTGAGAAAAAAATAGGCATTCCCCAAAACATTACTGTTTAAAAGGAACAATATGTGTTTAATTGGTTGTCAAAAGCTACTACTGTTTGACTGCTGTGGCAAAGATACATAAAATCAGAGATTGCATTGGTTGGGGAGATTTAGGGAAATAAAAAGGATAAACCTAAACCAGCAGAGGAAATAAGTACCGCAAATAATCACACATTTGAGGTAAAGAAAATGAAAAGTAGATTCAACAACCTTTTCCCTGGGGAAAGAAAAATAACCGACCATACAAATCCATACCACCAAAGCCAAGCTTAACAGAAGTAGGAAGCTTGATGACTACAGTTATTTGAACAGATCTACTGGAGCAGAATTGAGAGACAATTCCAGTGGCATAAAAGGGCTGTAGGCCCCACCACTGGAGGTCAGTCCTGTTTTACGGATACGCACAGGGGGAAGATTGAGCAAAACTGCACAATCTACCTTCTGATCACTCCACCTTCTGATGCTCCAAATATTTTGTATTTTTAATTTCTAATTTGTCACAGTCAGTCCTGGAAGTCTTATTACTGTTGTTCTAGAAACTGAAAAAACACAGCATAAAGAGTCATTCTTCCACTTGTCACCCTCACATTTGACACAGACTACTCAAGCCTCATTTATTTCTCCCTTTCTCTCCCCATTTCATTTACAGAAAAGAAGGCAGATAAAACAAATAGACCAGGAGCACATAGCTGATGTTTCATGAAAGTAGTAAAAACTGAAAGGCCATGGTTCTGGCACAGGTTTATGTTACAGGAACCAAACTGACTGGAAATGAAGATTTCTCTGCTGCTTGGATGTAGAATGTGGTACTTTTATAATATGTCTGCTAATCCCTTGTGATCAAACGGGAGAAGAGGTAAAACTATATTACGTCATACAACCACCTGAATAGACCACCTATACTTAAAAAGACTACACAGATAAACAGATACAAATCTAGGTTGGTATCCATCCTTAGCCAATTATTAGAGCATATTTACCATATGAGAGAATCAAGTGAATGTACAATTGCCAATAAAACTTGACTTGACAATTCACACTCAGGCATATTATCTCACAGGTCACCTATACAACTTCTACAAGTACCCACCTAAGAAAGGCTAAGTCTATATTAATTCAGAGCAGTGGAACTAGAATGCAAATTACAAGGTTTTTTTAAAGGTGTGAAAACTAAAGGCATTTTTCATTTACTATTTAAGGTGCAGGCAAGTGAATAATGGCAAATACAACATGGTCATGTACCTGCATGTATAACTGATTGCATGCTCAAAAATTGCATGCAAAAAGATGGGAAGGAGAGCATGAATAACATTTTGGGGTGAATGCAGATATGGATGGGGTCAGTTTGCACATGTGGAAGGGGAGTTCCAGCCATCTATCATGGGGAAAATAAATACCTTAATAAGCATTTTAGTTTCAACATGAAAATAGACTGTGCATACATACATTAATATTTCTTGTTGTAAGACTGTAAAAATGGAATACAAGTACTTTGAAGTAGTTTGTGAAACAGAAAAAGACCCATTTCATGGTTTTAGGCATTATTTCAGTATTATTGACACTGCTACCCACATTGTCTTGCATGATGCTGTTTTACTCCACTCCCTATTTTTAGTATTGATACTGAGCTTCTAAAATTATTAACAGGAAAAGGGATGGTCTTTTGTGGTTAATATAAACTGACATCAATTCTTCAAGTTCCATGGTAACTTATGACAGTGTCAATCAACATTTAATTCTCTTTTAATAATCCAAATGTTATTTTGGACACTATTTTGCAGATCAAATTACAGCTCTTAGTACAAAAGAAGTCCCCTCCTGTGAGGGTCACCATAACTGCACCTCATACTTTGGGGTACTTGGAATTGATTTTACATTAGCCTTCAGCAAAAAGTGACTTTCACTGGCCAAAGGTGTGGGCAAGCATGAACTAATTTTAAAAGGAAAAGGTCTTTCCATTTACTCTTGGCAAGATTTTCAGTCACTTGTGTAACTTCTTATGTTTGATTTCCATTAGAAGGTAATGAAACCTGCTAGCTTTTAAGCATTGCTTCTTGAGAGTGATTATTCATAATTGTTTTCATATATCCTATGAATAGAGTGAAAGGTACATGATATAGCACCCAACATGACAGATGGCTTTCTAAAGAAAATGAGAGATTAGAGTAAAATACAGACTAGACAGCAGAATAAAAGCATTACCTGGAACCTCTTTTCAGCAGCAGGAGGGAAAGAGAAGAGGATTACTTATACAAGTTTGGCTGAAAGCTAGGTGTCTGTGAATTACTAATGGAAATAATTATATTTGTCTTCCAGTTTGTTTACTTCCTTTTTACAAGGGGATTATTCATAACTTCAGAGGTTCTATAAATCTATTATTTCTACAGAAAACTCCCATACACTTAAATGGGAATTACAAACAAGTGTTGGCATTAGAATATAATTCTTAGGAATTATTCCAACCACAGAAACAGAAAAAGCAAGCAGAAGCAGACCCAAAAAGTTGTGAAGTGTATCAAGTGTTTCAAGAGTTGGAAAACACAACACCTGAATTACTCGAAGAAAGGTTGTGCAGGTTTAACTTCATGGAATAAGCATGTCTGCAGAGGACACTAAGTTATGCAGTTCAGCTGATACACTGGAGGGAAGAGATGCTATCCAGAGGGACCTTGAGGTGCGCCTGTGAGGTGGGCCAATGCCAACCTCATGAAGTTCAACAACGTGAAGCGCAAGGGTTTGGGGCAATCCCGGGCACAACTAGCTACAGGTTGGGTCTTCAGAGCAGCCTTCCAATATCTGAAGGGGACCTACAAGGACGCTGGAGAGGGCCTCTTCATCAGGAACTGTAGCGATAGAGCAAGGGGTAATGGGTTTAAACTTAAACAGGGGGAGATCTAGTTTAGATATAAGGAAGAAATCCTTTATTTTTAGGATGGTGAGACACTGGAACAGGTTAACTTTTGAGTGCTAGCCATAAAAATAGCTAAGATACACAAATGTCCACTGCTCCTAGGAAAACTGCTGTTCCTTAGCCACTCCAGTGTCATGAGGAAAAGAGGAGGAGACTTGATAACTTCCTACCAAATACTCTATTTAGCATCCTTCTCACAGCCACTCAGACTGAGAACCGGGCTTATTCTTTGTCCCTTATCCCTTTCCACTCATTAAGAAGTTACTGTTCAATAGCAAAGGGTTAAAAACCTTCACTTCTATTTCAAAGTATCACTACTTTCCCAAGCAGCTTAAGTTATTAAAATGTGTTTGATCCTGGACTTTGTGTAAATGAACTTACCTGACTACCCCCTGCCTTCATACGAAGCAAAAGGAAAGGGAAATAAAAATGAAATAAAATTAGTGTCTATGAAAGTAGACTTACTAAAACCTTTCTTAAGCTTACATGGCATTAACATCAGCAGAACAGAAGTTAAAATGCATGCAGCAACCATATTCTGGTTCCAATTTTCACAAAAACTTTTCTTTCAAATTTTAGGGCCCCAAACTTTTAAACAATGCAGGCAATGAAATCCTTTCATGAACTTTTCTGTGTTCCAAATCAGAACCTCGTTACCTTATGACAGAATTTTCTTTAATATTTTTTACATGAGAAACACAACCCACTTATCTTCCAGAAACAGTTACTGAAAGAAATACAAGAGGCTTATAATTTCACTTTAAAATCACAAATCACACCTTTGGTTAACAAGAGCAAATATAAACTCAAAATGTTGATGCCATGTGCAGTATTTATTTTCGATTTTCACATCAAATAAATTATTTAATAAACAGAATGACAGTTTCTAATTTTAAATGCAAGACAGAGAGCCACAGCTTCATACACAGGCATCCATTCCCTCCTTCAGCAACAAAACTTAAAAAAATAGATGAGATCAAAACATCTCTGTAAGTCATGTTGCATTTCTCAACAAAGGCATCACAGATCCATTAACTTCACTGTGGAAAGAGGCATGTACTTTGTAACAGAATTCCTCACATTCTTGCAGGAAGTTTCCAACCCACTATTTCTCTATACCGTTACACCTAACTACACTGTGTCACGTTTTCCTCACTTCCCTCTTTTTAATATTAATCTTCCTCAATTGCTACAGTATCATGCCAGGAATCTCTTTCCTTTTCCCTCACATACACTATCCACATTTATTTTGTTGATATCATTCAAGGTTCTGTGCTCAGCTGCACATTCTACAACTAGTTATGTTCTAGTGGTTATAAATAATTTCGCTTTCCCTACTTTACTCGTTGGTTTTACCCTACTCTGCCCCCCACCCCCTTCTCTTCTAAAGCATACAATAGCAAACCAAGCAATGCAACTAACACTGTAAAGCAGTCAACTTCATTTTCCAAGACTCATTAATAGTAAAGGCAGAACCACCATGGAAAGAATTTTTCAAAGGTAGAAGTTACCTGGAGACAGAAGCAATGCACGGAGCAGTTGAAGCTAAATTAGTCAAATTAGTTTGTTGCCAAAATAAAAAAACCTGAGAGCTATTTTTCAATAAAATGGTTGTACATGTTCATGCCTATAATGGCATCCCCAGATATCACTTGGTGGTAAGTCTCAAAAAAAAAAATATTATCAAATATCAACAAATAACTCAGTTATCTCAAGAAACTCCCCAAACATAATAATATCCATACATCATTTGTAGTCTTTAGTGCCCTCTGAAAAATATACAGCTTAGTCCTTCGGCAAGGCTTTTCTTAAGTTTGGTGTAGTTATTTTCCACCAAAGCTGCATTTCAACTCTTTTTATACGTAACCTTTTAAGTTGTATATATATTCCAACATGATTACACTTTACTGTTAATCATCTTTTCAGATTGCTTTCTTGGCTGGAATTGTAATTCAGCAATTACCTTTCATCTAAGGTTGGCTCCTTTTGTTGCAGGTGAGGCTTAATTCCAAACATTGGTCTAATATTTGTTGATAAGGCTTTGATGGTGTAATTAATTTCATTTTCCCTTGTCACATCACTGTCATAACCTAACAAAATCAGAGTTAAAAGTACCAAAACAAGAAACCAGGGAAAAAAATAATCATAATTTGTTAATTTGAGCAGGTTTCAAGAATGTACTGAAATACAGAAACAATTATACCATGTATTATGAGTAACAAATACACAACAGAAAGAAAGAAGCTGGGAATAATGAACATTGTTAATGAGACATTCTACAAAAAAATTTCTATACAATATCTTTGTCGAAAAAAATTATTAACAAAGATTAAAGGGATACTCAAAGATACCCAATTTCTGCTTGGTTGGCCTTAACTCAGGGTCACTAACAAAGGACCTCACTACATGGCACCCGCTGTTAAGTTCTGGAGGACTTCGCACCACGTTGTTCTCAATTTCAGGATTCATCCTTAGGATGGAATCTATAGGTCTCCACAGATTTCCTACACAATGCTTAGGGAGGGACAGTCAGGCACATCCAGATGATGTTTACTAAATACGGCAAAAAAGCCAACAGGTGAAATAGTAACAGGATTGTGACCATCCTTTTGGCATGTGTCTACCCACAAAGTCTGAGATTACTAATGCCAACTTAAGAATAGCTCTTCATTCTAACTGCAATTACTAGGACCTGATGAAGAGAAATTTTTGTGAAAAATATGTCAATGTATTTTCTTGTAAAGTGTCATGGGTTCACTTTTCATTAACAAACTTCTCTTTCTTTCATAGTATTTTTGAATACACAGCTTAAGAGGGCTCTGTGTAAAGCACTAGAGCCTAGGAAAGGTTATTGGTCAAAGATGTGCTAACAGGTCACATGCAGAAGGTGGACAAAACCTGCGAAGATTGCAATTTTTGATTCAGAGAGCTATAGCTGGATCAAGTCCCCCCTGTGGGCAATTACATTACTTTGCAGATGTACTCTTTAGGATTTTTAAGCAAAAAGACAGAGCATAAGTTTTTTCTCCAATGAAAGTTTAATATGCCTCTAATACTTAAAGCGTCCCTTAGGTCATCTAACAGGTTTTAGTGAAAAAGTTAATTTATTATGCAGAACTATATAAAGACTAGCAGTGACAGTTGAATAACGCCTGAACACCGAGGAATTGATAAGGAGGAAAAAGAGCACTCGGGAGCCAAGAGAACAAATTTGCAGGTTCATGAACCCTTGGAATTATAACATGAAAAAAAAAAAAAACCAACCAAAACATTAAGTATGGCAAAACCAACAAAAGTTAATTCTATAAAATGTAATTACCTCTTTATAACTACTGATAAGATCTTGGAATAAATTGTTCCATGTTATGGAAACAGATGCTACAACATCAAGATAACTACAATCTTGCATTATACAGATTTCAACATAATTCCATTAGACCTAGTGCCCAAATCTAAACTGTAATTCTATGCAGATTTTTTTTAAGTTACCTGTAATTGGCACTTAATGTTTTTCCTTTTAAAAGATGTCAAAAGTCATTTTATATACTCTGAATCAAAGCTGTAAGTCACTTTATTATCATTTTCTTCACAACAGTTTATCAGTCATTTGCTCAAAAGGAAATTTTACTTAACTTTTTTTGAAGAATCTACTTAAGATCAAAACAATCTCAAGTCTTCCTGAGATAGCACATCCAGCTAGCTTTCTAAATTATTACTGACCTCCATCTTCTTCAGAATCTAGATCAGATTCTTCACTGTCACACTGCCTGCTATCCCGATGACCTTCTATCTCATAAGTCCACAGCATTAAAGAGGTATCTGCTCCTCCAACAGTGACCAACAAACTGTCATCATAGGTCCAGCGGACATTCGTTACATGGGTACTGTGAGCAACATACCTCTTAAATTTTCCAAACTTTCCCTGAAGGAGAAGAAAAGGCACAGATCAAATTTAACCAGCCTACTAGATTAAATGGAAATGAGTTGCCAGTACACAAGCAGCATATTAATTTCTTTACAGTTAAAGTAAAGCATCAGCTGCTTTGCATTTGTATGTATTAGATGACTTGCCAAGTTCCTCTCCCATAGCAATCTCATGAAACGATAACCATATTTCCACACCAAGCATGCAAGAATTTGCTTGTAAACAGATTCCAGAAATAAACACTAAATCAATTATTCCTAAGAGAGAAGAGTCTAACAGATTAAGAATAAAATGTACGTAGAATATTTTGAGTCAATGCTTGTGCACTCTTATCATCCCTAGCATGGCAAAACATTAAAAATTGAAAATATTTACAGATAAATATACAGGAAAATTAGAAAGGTCCAAAAAGAGCAATAAAAATACAATGTGCTTCTGGAATTGATTTTCTATGATACATGATAAAATAATATTAAAGCTCTTCATCTTAGAGAAAGCTGGCTGAGTTCAGACAGAATGAAAGTCTATAAAATTATGAGTGAAACGAAGGTGAGGAAGAAAGTGTTCATTGTGTTCAAAACAAGGAACTAAGGGGCTAAAAAAGATGCTGATAAAAACACACTGAGAATATGAATGCCTAAGATAATATTAAACAGTGACTGTCCCATTCTCATTCTTCCAGATTTTCCTGTGCATTTATCACTGTCAATGATAGGACACTACATGAAATGGCTCTTTAGTCTGACTTGGAATGGCCATTCTTATTAACTGAAAGTTAATGCATTGCAAATTGCAGTGTAATATTGAATGCCACCTTTGATCATAAGGACAGAATTATAAAAGTATTATTTTGTTCTGAGTGATGAATTTTTATAGTTTTGAAAAGGCAGTTTTATTAACCAAACTTCTGCATGAACAGCTGAAAATTACTTACTTTAGCAGGGTATCGAAAAAGTTTCACAAATCCAAAATCATCTCCTGTGGCTAATACTTTACTGTCACTAGTGAGGCATGAAGCAGTTACATCTGTGACTTCACCAATTATGGGCCAGATTCCTTCACAGCAAGAGCCCAAAACACTTGTCCATGATGCCCAGCCAATCTTTTCTGCCTACAAAAAACAACCCGTTTAAGCCAGAGAATGCTTTTTCCCAGGCAGTTTCCTTTCATATCCATTTTCAAGAAAAACAGATTTCTTGCACTGAAAGATACATCACATCTAAAAGATAATATTTCAACATATAAACCATTTATTTCCTGTCTATACAGGATTTCATTTGAAATACTTAGTTTCATCTCTCTTAACTTCCAAACCCCCTAGAAGTATTTAAAAAAAATTGATCTTACCTGCCTTTCAGCTAGAAACAAAAACAAAAAAAACCAAACAAACAAACAAAAAAAATTTACCTTTTTCAACCCTGCCTTTCAAACTCATAGAAAAAAATTACTGGAAAGTTACCCGTTTTCACTGCCTGCCCTACGACAATGCTCTATGTGTGAACAAGCAAATTAATATTATTGGCACAATACACTACCCTTGCCTATGTATATTAGGCTGTAATAAATATTACTGTACTGCAGTGTATGCAAAGATAGACATGAGGTCTTCCAGGGCAATGTTTGGCCTAACTCATCTGCAATAGATTTTTAAAGGTGTTTAGGTACCAAAAGAGGCATACAGAAGTCCAATGAGATTTTTATGAGAGTTTAAGTCAATCAAAGTCCAAAAAAAAACCCCAACAGACCAGTTACATTTGTTACACATCATTCCCTCTTATGTGGTAAGACAGTTGTACCATAACTCTAATTTGCAAGCAAGTTAAGGTGGCGGGCTATTTCCTCACCTCCAAACTAGGAATTGTCTGTTTTTTCCCACGGGGAGCTTCAAAAAACAACTGCTCTTTAGCACCAGTGTTGACTTGCAAGAGCTTCCCTATAAAACATATTACATACTGCATATTAACATTGAATAGAAGATTCCATTAAAACAAACAAAACCATATTATTTTGAAATTGTTGCTTAACAACATTACACAAATTATTTGTTTCCATTGGAAAAAGGTGCATATGTAAACAGAGGACCTGGAAGTATGGCCTTCTGAAGATCTGCATCCTTTGACCCTTTAAATTCACTGTCCTTCCTCCTCTCTTCGAAAACTCTCATAATGCATCACTTTTCTCTCCTGTTTACGGTTGTCCTATGAGATAGTATGTAAAAGTAGTGGCTATAATTCAGAGCTTGTTTGGGTCAACTGGCTGGCCAGTATGCATGTGCTTTTGGGGTTGAAAGCACACTGCCAGGCCAGTGGCTGAAGCTGACTTCTGCTCGCCTTTATAATAATACTTTTCTGAGGGAAATTCTCATTAATGTTTCTGTCCTCTTCCTGTTTTCAAAATTCTCAAGAGATACCTAACTTGTAACACTCTTTCAAATTAAACTGGACTGTTTCAAAAGTGATTATGTAGAGGAATAAGAGCAGAACTAATAGATTGCACAATTGCACTGTCTTGTTTTTGCATGAAAACAGGACTAAAGTTAGCATTTAAATTAATCATGTATTAAGACCCGGTTTTTCTGCTATTTCTGACAAGGATGCACATTCCTGAGCTACAGATGCAACTGCATTACACAGTGCATTATAAAAGAAGTAGAAGGTGAATAATAAACACAGAGGATGCAAAAAAACCCAACTCCTCAAACAAACCAATCTGTAGAGACAGTTTTTCCTTGAAATACATCTTGTAACGATATAAATAGTAGTAAAATTCATATTTTTAATATTTATTCAGATGCTGTGAGCATATCCATAAACTGAAGAAACCAATCTGTCAGCCACAGGATAAATTCATACTGCAGAGGTACTGTATTTAGTCTGTAATGTAATCAATCTTCCAGCAGATTTTCAGAATGAATGTTACTCACCTCTGATGTCCCAGTCCATGTGTGTGATATAGCTGGAGGCTCCCTTGCATATTCCTACTCGTTTACTGCTCATTACATTGTAAATATCTACAAAGTTATCACAGGAGGCCACAGCCAAGTACTTTCCAGACCCTAAAACACATCAGTACAAACACAAGACATTTTCAGAAACTGCAGTGCTCTGTATATTACACACAAATACATTCTGGAATTGAGCTATACACAACTCGGATTTCTTTGAAATGAGTTTGCTAATTTATACATAGTCCTTGACAGATTGATGTTCATATCACATAATCAAAATCACTATGAAATATACAACTGTTACATCATTACATCTTCAAACAGTAACAAACATTTGATGAAATTTAAAACATTTATTGCACTCAGAAAGTAGTAAAGCTTAGGTACCAGAAAGCAATGTTGCATGAGAAATGGTATTGGCAATTTGCATCAAATTTCTTCTACAGAAGACTATTATCACTAAAGCAGTATTATTAGTTTGTTTAGGCCATATATCCAAGTTCCTAAATAAGAGCAGTACTGTTTACCTAGCCTCACTGGGAGTGCTAAGCACTGTAGGGGGGAAAGAAGAAAAAAGACACCACCAGAACTTTCTGACACAACAGTTTCAAGCATTCTAATTAGCTAACAGTAACCTCACAGTGAAGAGCCAAATTTATGCAGTCGAAGTGGAACCCTAGGGACCTAAGGAGGCTGCTGGATATTCATGTTTTAAAATTGAGTGTTGTATTCAGGAGGTTACTATGAGCAATCTTATTCTAATAATCCCATCCTTAAATGAGGAACATAGTCCTTGAAACACAGTATTTTTCAAAATGTTAATATTAACCTTGATGGCTTGTTTGTTACATGTAAAAAACTACTACAAATTTCTACTTTTTTCCCTTTTATTTTTTTAAGGCCACAAAGCGTGCTTAAGCTACCTTGATACAAAAATCTTCATTTAAATCACTTACCAGGAGAAAAACGGATCTCTGAAATAACATCTTTCCTATGCTGGAAAGAGACTAGATCCTCCAGAGTATCTGCATTAACTATCAAAAAACTTCCATCATTGAGACCAACGGCTAATGCTTTTCCATCAGGAGAAAAGCAGCAACATCTGCCTCCTATGAGGAATACAGAAATGGCATTCAGGTACATTTACAGTGCATGATTTCTCTTTTAGAATTATTTTTCCAGTAGCAAAGGAAAGCTGTTCTTACAGTATATAGTCTAATAAAACTTTTTAGAAGCTGTCAAGATAATTTCCAAGTTCTAAATCTTTGATAGCATCCAGAAGCTACTGGCAAATCAATACACAAACAACCCAGATTCTTAGATTACATTTTATTAGCATACTAATTGACATATATTCTACCTTAGCAATACAGATTAATCACTACTGTCTATGTATTTTTAATTTTTTTCTCCTTATTAGTATCTGGTGCCACTTAGTTATTACTATTCTGGTAAAGTGAACTCAACTGGAAAGGACCTTCTGGACTCAAAGAATCCAGTTGTTTGCTATCATGGTCACTATGTCATATAGTCCTTCTAATAAACATGTCAAGTTTCATTTGAAGAACAGTTTAATTTCTAATCTAAATGAATTTATGGTCAGCTTATACACGACTTTTTTTCATGCCAGAATTTTCCAGTATCCTAGCTAGTTTTCTCTACTATTTGCTCCTCTGATTAACTTCTAGACAGTAATCCTTTATTTAGCTGACTCCAGCACACAGCTTCTCATTCACTAGCCTGTAGCTCCTCTTTCTTACACTCAACTTTCAGTTTAATTTCATTCAGTTGAACACAGATGAGAACTCTACACCAAAAAAATATTCTCATTAGTCTCTTGTAAATTACATGATTACTTCATTATGTGCTGGGAAAAATACCTCACTATCATACATAATTGTTATCCTGCGGTCAGCTAGACCATCCTGAGCTTTCTGCTCCTCAGTTACTCCTCAGCTACACAGACATTTTTCTTACACTTGGCAAATCTTGCCTTTTTTCATTACCAAATATTATCATATTTCCATCACTGCAGTCTGCAGAAATATCCAGCTCTTTCTGTACAGTAGGCAGCTGCTTTCTGAGATTATCAAAGCATCTCAGAATGTCTCAACAGCAAATTAAGTCATTGCAGTTCTTATTTTTCTGCCAAAACTACGTTCAAAAATATTAAGAAATATCAGCTTTAAGACTTGAGCAGACTTCACCAACTTGAAACTTTGTTTAATCCCTGCTTGTAGCAGCTCACAGCTCTTCTTAAATTTACCTTAATCAACCCAAATCGTCTTCAACTAAGCTTCCCATAATGCTTTTCTGAACACCAAACAGATAATGCCTATTGTGTAACTTAGTCTAACACAGCACAGTTACCATTAAAAGCTTGTTAAGGCCAGATGTCACTTAAAACAGATTTCCCATCTGTCAAAATAAAATCTAGTTATGTAGTATACAAATAAGAATTTTATGACGTTTCCCTTTCCTTGACATTCCAGATTTTTCTGACATTCACGAAGAAGAGAAATTCAATGTTTCTTCCAAAACTTTCTAGATTTGCAGCCCTCCACTGTTCAAAAAAAGGCTGCATTACTACAAACACTATGATAGATTTATGTAACTGGCCCAACTTTCATTGTAAATTCACTGACTTAAAACAACAGAATTGCAAATAATCTTAACAGTACTAGAAATCATTCTTAAAGATTAATTAGCTTAAGGGCTACAAAACACTTGAACATAGTAACAATAAAATAATTTGAGCAAAGAAAGGAATTTATTCAATCTTGCTTTTCAAAGATTCACAACACTAGTGAATGTCAACTGAATTCAGTTAAATTTTTCATACTAAGCATCTTACCCTTCTTCAATTTGCGAACAGCTAACATACAATGGCTAGGAGATAAATCCCATATTCTTAAAGTTTTGTCATCACTTACAGTGGCACAAATAGGTAAATGAGGATGAGTAGCTAGACCCCAAACTTCCCCCTCCATGTGACCCTGAAAAAATACAATGAATAAGATGATTATGTATTTTAAACTGATATAAGCAATAATAAATTTAAGTTAGTTAAAACCCCACCAGCACCAACAAAGAGAGAACATGCAGAATATCCACATCTTTAGAGGATTATAAAGAAGTATCTGAATAGAACATAGAACACCTGAAAAAAAAAACATTACCCTGCTACTTAAAGTGCAAATTACAGTAACTAGTACTAGAGAAAACTTTTACTGAGAAATAATCCTCGCCCACATCTCTGCCAGTGACATAATGGGATTAAGTGCACCCTTAGCGAGTTTGCTTAAGACACCAATCTCTGTGGCAAGGCTGACATGCTTGAGGGATAGGATGCCAGTCACAGGAACCAAGACAAGCTCAAGAAGTGAGCCCATACGAACCACATGAGGTTCAACAAGACCAAATGGAGGGTCCTGCACCTGGGTCAGGGCAACCCCCAGTATCAATAGAGCTGGGAGATGAAGGGACTGAGAGCAACCCTGCGGAGGAGGACTTGGGGGTATTGGTGGATGAAAAGCTGTACATGAGCCAGCAGTGTACATTTGCAGCCCAAAAAGCCAACTGTATCCTGGGCTGCATTAAAAGGAGCATGGCCAACAGGAAATGCAATGTGTTTCTGCCCTTCTACGCTGCTTTCATGAGACTCAGCCTGGGGTACTGCATTTAGTTCTGGAGTTACCAGTACAAGAAGGATATGGACCTGTTGGAGAAGGTCCAGAGGAGGGCCACAAAAATTATCAGAGGGCTGAAGTACCTCCCCTATGAATAAA
This sequence comes from Psilopsiagon aurifrons, assembly GCA_025447955.1. Lineage (NCBI taxonomy): Eukaryota > Metazoa > Chordata > Aves > Psittaciformes > Psittacidae > Psilopsiagon > Psilopsiagon aurifrons. The sequence continues at coordinate 8,071 of JAOEHY010026414.1, read as the reverse complement.
GGCTGAAAGAGTTAAAGTTGTTCAGCCTGGAGAGAAGGCGGCTCTGGGGAGATGTTATTACAGCCTTTCAGTACATAAAGGAGCCTACAGATAAAGATGGGGACTGAGTTCTAAGAGGGTGTGTTGCAACAGGACAGGGGGTGATGGTTTTAAAATAAAAAAAAGATAGATTCAGACTAGATACAAGGCAGAAATTTTATACTATGAGGGTGGTGAAACACTGACACAGGATGCCCAGAGAGGCAGTGGATACTCCATCCCTGGGAACATTCATAGTCAGGTTGGACAGGGCTCTGAGCAACCTGATCTAGTTGAAGTTGTCCACTGCTCAGTGCAGGGGGACTGGACAAGATGACCTTTAAATGTCGCTTCCCACTCACACTATTTTATAATTCTATAATCTACAGTGTTTCTTTACCTTTGTTTTAACCTATTCTTTTTAAAAAATCTAGTTCTATATATATTGTATGGGACTCTCAGAAGTGTGAATTAAACATCCACAGATTTTTATTCCGGTGTGAAAGAAAATCACATAATATGATGTAAAAAATCTGTTTTGTAATCAGGCTTAAGAAATGCGGTCTGCTTGGTACAGCAAAGAAAATGAAAATGTTTTTTACATAATTACAGAGAAAAACCTAAAAATCAACCTCAAAGAGACAGCTTTTTAAAATAAAAAAAGTAATTAGTACTAAGAGAAAGACAGTAAGGATTTCGGTGGAGGATCCACTGTATCATACACCTTTTTTTAACAGAAATATGATCTCTGTTCATTTGGGAGGATGAACTTGTTGAACAAATTAGTGCACAAAATTCTGTGACCTATTTTGCTCATTAAAGAATCATAATGGTTTTGCATTAAAAAAAATAACCTATAAAGTGACAGTAACTTGCTAACTTCACTAGTAATTTAAATGCTCGTTATTTCACAATAGTCTTTACTTGAAAAAGAAAACAGTGTTTGTGGTATGGCCTGCTGACTGAAATTCAACACATACCTGAACCAGCAGAGTTATTGGTCCACTTTTATCCACTTCTAATATTTCACCATTCTTTGTGCCCACTAAAATATGACCATGTCCTAAAGATATGGCACGTATAGAAGGATTATCTTCTAAGAGAAGACCTAGAACATTAAAATGTTAGAAGACAGAAGACTCTTAAGCATCCCTTAAAGTGGATTTTTCACAAATATGCACATTGCATTCTCACTATAGAGAAAGATTCTCAGTAGTAAATAACTAAAATCATTCCTGCATGGAAGAACTTAAACGTTTGGATTCATTTGGGAGTACTTAGCAGTTGCCCAACTGACACTAATCTTTCTTCTCAACTGAATATCTCCAAAGTTTATTCAGCCTCACTCACTGGCAGCCTTTGTGAAAAAATTGCGCATGTGAACTTATCAACTGTACTATTATACTGCCGGCATTTATGATACCTTCTGATCTAGTTTTTTATTTTACAGATATGAGAATGAGATACTCTGTAGTAGAATGTTTTAGTTGATGGGTGTTTCCATTGGTGATTTTTGAAAAATCAAACCACACACATTGGAAAATAGCTAATGTAAACTGGGGGGGAGGGGGGAGAGAGAAGGCTCTTCCTGAATGTTACATAGGGAAAACTGTAAACTAGCCCCAAGATCAAGAACAAATGGCAGAAACAGGAATAATAGGAGTGAAAATATTCTTAAATAATTTCAAAAGACATGTAATTACAGAAAACTGAGACAGAGACGTACTAAGACCTTACAAAACTAACCACAATTCTCCTTTCCACTCCTCCTCCAAAACAAGAAAGATCAGACAAGATACTTCACAATTATTAGAAAAATAATAGGCGCTTTGGTTGCTACTTAAAAATGAACCACCTCGTGAAGTAAGATCAACTAATCAAATAATAAGGTAAATATGATCTGCACCCACGCAAAGACACTATAACATACCATTTCCCTCCCAACAGAAAACTAACTTGTTTAGAACCAATAAAGCTTTAAAAAAAATATTTTTTAGTATTCATTATGTCAAATGTAGATTTCTTCCTATTGGGGAAAGCAATTACACAGTACGTTTTCTAAAGAAAGGATTTTAAACAGAATAAAGTCTCTGTTACCTTTAGACCCAGGGGCCAAAGCAGCCCTTTTGATGGCATAGGTTTTGAGACAACGTTCAAAGGTATCATCCCAGAGAGCTACTACCCCATCCTTTCCTCCAGTAACAAATCCCTGAGGTTAGGGGAAATAAAACAATAATCATTAAAAATAAACAAACCCCACAAGATATAATCAATCATTACCTTTCCTTAATTTTTCAGTGATTTCTGCAATACTGAAAATGGATTATATACAACACTGAAATGCACAGAACTACAGATGTTAGAAATGAAAAGATTAGGGGCAACAAAATGATTGAATTCTCCTGACAAAAGCAGCACAGCTCTGTACAGTCTAGGTACACAGGCTGGATTTGGCAGTTCTAGCCAATAAGCTTCTAACAAAAAGCTTCAAAATCCCTTTGGCGTTTCAACTTATTGCTCCAAGGCAAATTAGTGCCACTCACAAAAATTTGATAAGTGCTTAAATTGTTCAAATATATGCGTATTTGTGACAGTTTGTCTTGAAATTTATTTACAGCTATTTAATAAAGCAACATGTATACCTCATACTGAAATCATTAGTACTTTCTTTTGGAGCACTTAGTTCCGGCAAAGAGTAATGTAAGCTTTGGACAAAGCTGCTATACTGAACCTCAAATATTAGAAGGTAAAGTAACTTGGTCTAATCTAGGAAGATACAAACATATATAACTTCAAACATAAAAGTAATCTAACTGGAACACCCATTCACATTTAAGCACACGCTTAAAAATTTTCCTGAGTTAAAAGATGTTGAGGATCAGGAGAGAGTACTTAGTGATTCGCAGACCAAACACTGCTACTAGTAGACCAGAATTACACCACTAAATAGCAAGAATATGATCTTCCCTGTCTCTCACAAGCTCACATATTCCATTAAACTTATGGATGCTTAAATCAAACAGTACTTTTCATAAGTCACCATTTTTTCTTTAGCAAGAGGTCATGAAAATTACCAAATAAAATGTCACTTCATCACAAGGGTTTGAGACATGCAAAATACTGTTTTGAATGTGGATCTCACATGGCTCTTCTGTAATGGAAATAAAGCCATGGATTCCCGAGTTTGGGAAAGGCCTAACTTTACAGACTTTTTTTTTTGTCCAGACACCAAAAAACAATAAGCAGTTTATTTACTTTTTCCAATGCGTGCATGCTGAACACAGGACCGTCATGTGCTTTGACAGTTTTTATGAGAAACACATCTCTCCAAATACACACATCCCCCGTGGAAGTTCCAGAGAACGCCATCTCTTCAGTCCAGCCATATACTGCACACATCATTGTATCAGTTCTTCCCAATGCACCTATGCAGCCCTTTCTCCCAATTAGTCCTCCACCTGGTTCAAACCAAAAACAAGGTATCAGATGTTTGCTTGGAACTATTTTCCAAAAACTATACAATCTTGCCCAAAGCAACAAGCCCTTTTCCCCTGTGTCACCCCTGCTCCCCAAAAAATTAAGCCCAAGCTCTCAGAAAATAAAGTTTTTGCACTACTTGCCATCTTTCAAGAAAAAAGAACATTACTTTAAACTTACTACTTGAACCTGGATCTGAACATGTACATATACCCACATATAGACATACAAAGTGACAGCCCATTTATAAACTCTCATCTAAACAAAACCACTAATATCTGCCACATAGTTCAGAGAAATTCCTAATGAAATTAACCTGGGGAAAAAAAAGTTTCAATCTTGACATCCCATCCTTTCCACGATGCCTTTTCAGAGAAAAATTTTATTTTAGAGGTTTGCTGTACTGACCTCTGGATAGTAGAAATGTTACAGCTTTACAAATTTAAAAACACAGTATCGAAAATCATTTGACAAGTACAAAACATAGTAACTTCTGGCTAGAACATCAAATTTTTATTTTCACAGTCCTCAGAGAAACTTCATCTGTTCTAACACAGAAGCCCCTCAGGATGTGACACTTCATACCGTTCTCACAATTACAGAGGCAATGTCTTTGAACCCCTCTGCCACCACTTGGCACTGATGAAAATTTAGTCCAAAGCATATACTCTGGTGTCACTGCTCACATCAAATGCACCTGCTCTAGTGCCAACTTCAGAGATCTAGCATGTGTTAAGGTGCACTGATACTCTACTCCTCACAATAACACTGCTAAGTGTGCTTCACGGCGACTGCCTTGCCAGTGTGACACTGCTATTACAGATGGGCTGTAGCAGTAAATAAATTTGATTCCTGCTGATTGAGCAATGCCAGAGAGGAAAGAGGCATTTCAAAAATTTTCAATTGATTTAAAACCATCATCCCTAGGCTTTTATCATAGCTAAGACTTCTTTCTACAGAAGTTATAGTAATTTGCTGATTAAATATTCTGACACATTTTTTTCTTTCTATAGATAGCAAGAACAATAGTTACAATTAATTATTTATATAGACTTCAATGGCTTGCTCTTAGGCAATCTTAATTAATTTCTGTCGGAGTCAGAACTGAGAAAACTAGTGTTTTCTTACCACAATAAATCTTTATCACAGGCTCATGTGAATTGATGTGCATAAATAATTAGAACATTCTAAGCAGATAAGCTAGTCTTCCATAGCACATATGTTTTTATATACTTTTTGAGGTTTGAAACAATGAAGTTCGCAGTAATATCAGGGAATGTATTTTTTACCCTTCAAAAATTTTTGAGTAGATAAAGCAAGATGCTTTTCTTTGGCTTTTAATTTTTGAGTTCAGCAATGGATTCTAAACAAACAGGTCTCAATTATCACATGTATCCTCTTCAAGTACTTTGTCTGAATTCCTGTATGTGGATTTTTATAACTTTAAATTTACTTATATTTGTGCCTCTCTATACCATGCCTCTTTTAAAGGTCCTTTTTCCAAATTAATCTATGATTTTAGAGCAACTATGTAACATTATCAGATATGCTATATTATTATTATTAGATAAAAGGAACCTATGTAGTAAATTCAGGGTCCTCTCTACTTGTACAGTTCAAGATCCATGGCAAATTGACCGTAAAAAGATTTCCCATTACTGCCATAATGCCAATTAATATGAATTTCTACTAGGCCAAAACTAACAGAGAAGTACATGGAGAAAATATTTGCCTTTAATACACACAAGATACTATAAGAGATTCACTGTTTATACTTGAAGTAACAGAAAATGCTGTAATTCTGAAAGTTTTCCTTACCTGCTCTACGCCAGAATTTCATGTGTTTAATTCCAACTGTAGTCAATTTATCAGGCATATATGGGTTAATCTTAACAACAAAAATTTTATCTTTACTTCCCCTGAAATGCAAAGCAAAATAGTTTAAATAAAAAAAAAAAAAAAACAAAAACAAAAACAAAAAAATACCAAAACCAAACTATTCATATTTTTAATTAGGTTTTGGTTTGGGGTTAGTTTGGTGGTTTTTTTGTCCCATAATGTATACCTTCTCCATCTTGCTAACATTTACTTCCAAATCATTAACAATAATTGATTATGAGAAGAAAGCCAGAAAACTCCCATACTGAGTTATATTCTATCTTCATTACCCTTCACTTTTCAAAGACGGTAACTACGTTACTTCAGAAATCCACCAGGGGGCATTTTCTTTACAAAAGAATACACATTTGCGCTATTTTTAGGAATAGAGCATTTAGACCTCTGACAGCTCATTATGAAACTTAAAGATGCGAAGTTGCAAATCTTATTTAAAAGCCTTTCATAGTGAAAACAAACTGCCATTCTCATTCACCTTTTAATTTGTTTTTCCATTTTTCTTGTTAGTATAAAACATGCGCGGCTATATCCATTTTTAAAGGAAATTTCAGTTGTTTCTAGAAACACTAAAACCTGTTGTGTGATTTAGATTTCTTACTATGTTTCTGTAAAACCAACACCTTCCTTCAGTCTTATAGTGTGACCCCCCCAAAAAAACTTAAAAAAAAAAAAAAACCAAACCCAAAAGCCACCAAAAAACACTCCTCAACTTTCAAACATGTTTGCTATCTGTACAAGTTAAGAAATGCTTACCAGTAGGGATTTTTTGTCTACAAAATGCAGAAGAGCCTCTAATCCCCAATTTTTGCTTCCTGCTCAAGAGCAGCAATAATCTTTTACCTCTATCAGAGTTCTAAACGCACCAGCAACAAGGAGAATGAACCAGTTTCTTACCAAACTCACAGTTTAATCTCCAATGTATATATGCTGCTTTCAAAAATTCTATTCAATTCTTCTGAGTAGGTAGGAAGAAAAACACTCCAGAAACTGAATCCAGTACAAACTGGTTAAATTTTGATTAACAAAGGGAATTGAGATTGATGCATTCAGAGAGTAGGGGGATTTAAGAAAAAATAAAATTAAATATCACTAGAAAGGAGCCAACTGAAAGACCCAACCCAGCATCGTCAGAGAAGACAAGCTAACTGGGCTTCTGGCAAATAACTGGGAAGGGAACAGTCTTTATCTACATCTGTTCAGGATTTTCATTCCTTAGAGGGTGAGAAACTTAAAGCGTGTTTAAAAAGAAAATGAGAGTCAAAGGCACTGAAGAGCAATGATGAACTTACTACATAAAAAGTTAATACTTTTTAAATTGTAGCTGCGAAGATTAATAAATCATTTTCAAATCTACCTAGAACTGTATTTAGCATATACATACTGAATCCGGACAAAATGGAGAAATACCCACATTACTCCTCTATTTTAAGCAACAGATCCTTAGAAACAGCAAAGTCAGAGGTTTCAAAAACATTACTCAATATTAGAAATAAGATTTTCATCTTGTACATTAAAACCACGTTGAATAAAATTACATGAAATAGTCTGTGTAGAGGAAAAAAAAGCCTTCCAAAATATTTAACCTTTGGAGGTTATTTAATCCAACTTCCCATTCAAAGCAAAGCTAACTTCAAAGTCAGATCAGGTTGCTCAGGACTCAGAAAGGAAAATGAAAGAACACTGAAGAAAAGACAACTGAGAAAAAAACACCACAAACTACTATCTCAAGACAGACAGGACTTCTGATAAAAAAAGATTCGGAAAAGCAGGGCATACATTACTATCTCTGAGGGGGCCAACAAAAGTGCATGGACTGAGTTTCAATAAAATTATTTCAGAACTCATCAAAGAAAAGTAAATATATTTTGCCTTCTGTATCTTCTTTCTTTACCAGTTGAGCTGTCACTGAAATAATTTTTGTTGACTCCATGAGAGTCAACAGCTTCTTCTTCCGAAGAAAGTTTTAAGACCGTGCAAAATATGTTTAAAGCTGTGGTCTATCATTGAATTGATGGAAATTGCTAATTCATACAGAACTATCATTCCTCCATTAATATATTTTGCTTACTGTCATCTGAGGGTAAATCCAGGTACAAATTTTAAAACAGAATTACATTCCTACCTTACTGCTGAAAGCTTTTCTCCCTTCTTCCAATCCCAGAGTATAATAGTGTGATTGTCATCTATTCCAACAGAAGCCAATCGTTTCCCATCAGCTAGAAAGAAAAATTTATGATTAAGAGAGTAGATACATAACTATGCTGCAATAATAAGGAACCATATTAAAGAATATTATAAATTTACGAATATTATAAGAAGAATGTACAAACAGGTAAATAATCATGTGACATGTGCTTAAAGGCACATCTGTCTGCTTTTAAACTCGAGTGGTCAGTTGGATGGAGCTTACGACTTCAAGTCACCCTGTCTAAAAATTGTGCTTAGATCCTGTCCTGGGTTCAGCAGTAGCAGTCATTTTTCCCCTTCTTGGAAGCTGGTGCAGTGCTGTGGTTTTGACTTTTGGCCTGGGAACAGTGCTGATAACACCAATGTTTTAGTTACTGCTTAGTACATTTTGGTCTGGCCAAGGACTTTCGGAGCCCCATGCTCTGCCAGGGAGGAGGGGGAGCCGGGAGGAAGCAGAGACAGGGCACCTGACCCAAACTGACCAAAGAGGTAT
>JAOEHY010026413.1:0-10265 GCA_025447955.1 Psilopsiagon aurifrons | reverse complement strand
CCTCATAGCAGCCTTCCAGTATCTGAAGGGGGCCTATAGGGATGCTGGGGAGGGACTCTTCATTAGGGACTACAGTGACAGGAAAAGGGGTAACGGGTTCAAACTTAAACAGGGGAAGTTTAGATTGGCTATAAGGAAGAAGTTCTTGACTGCAAGGGTAGTGAGGCACTGGAATGGGTTGCCCAGGGAAGTTTTGAATACTCCATCCCTGGTGGTGTTCAAGGCCGGGTTGGACAGAGCCTTGGGTGGCATGGTTTAGTGGGAGGTGTCCCTGGACATGGCAGGGGGGTTGGAACTACATGACCTTAAGTTCCTTTCCAACTCTAACTATTCTATGATTCTACGATTTTATGAGGTATATTACTGTATTCTCTAGGGGACAGCCCTCTGCCTTCCCTTGCGGGTGATGCTCTGAGCTTGGTAGCCCCAGTCTAATCTAAACCTCTGTGGACTTAGATCTCTGCTACAGAGAGCAAATACAAACTCTGGAGGCCAAACATAAACTCTGCATCTCTAGATACAGCTAAATTATAAATATTACAAAGATGAAGACCAAATATAGCAATAAAACTTTTATTCTGATTTTATTTTTCCCCACCCTGGAAAGAAATGACTTCCTAATAATGAAGTAACAAAGCAGTAATTATTCTCACATCTTGATATTATCATCCCTTACACGTGCCCTGTCTTGCTTTTTGTTGAGAAAATTGTTCCTGTATGCTAAAAAAATAAATTAAAAAAAAATTAAAAAAAAAAGAAAAAAACCAGAACTGCTTCAAAATCCTTCTGAATTCAGTAAGATTCTTCATTTTTGGCTTATTATACTGACACTATCACTTAATAACCAAATAAAGACCGAGCTTTTCACCTGGAGATCTCTGAAGAGCTGGGCATAGAAATCAGTTTATCTTTACGGTATTCAACATCTTTGAAATTAAGATGTGAATATTCAAAGAATGCCTCCCACACCAAGCCTAAAGATAGTAATGTTTCATTCCCATTGTATATTTTGAACTACAGAGCTGGCAGTTTTGGATTTCTGAATTTCTGAGTGCAGAATATAGACAAGACTGCACAATGATTTCATCAAAGCCCAGAAAATATTTTTAACCCTTATTCAAAATGATGTTCATTTTTTTCCCTCATACTTCTTATTCTATCTTAGGGGGAGACCCATCTCTTCTGCAGTAATTTAACTGCTTTATAACGCATAAACAGCGCATTTATGTAGCACTAAATCGCTGTTTCAGATTCAAATGACATAGCAAAACCCTTCTGAACTGAATTTTTAGAACTAAGACATCTAACAGTTGTGAAAAATTGAATCAAATTGATTTTTACTACAGTTTAAGTCTTTACATAACACAGCTGAGACAGAAAATCCTAATGTTTAGAACTAATACAGGATGGTTTTATAAGGTTTTATATATACAACACCATGAGACAGTGGCACTTAATAGTAATGACCATTGCAGCTTTATAGCAATGGCTATTGCAACAATTTATTTAAAAAAAAAAAAAATGAGCACAAAACCAAAAAACCCAAACAATGAAAAGCTATCATCCAAGAAAATTAATACCTTTCTTGACATGTATTTTCAAAAACAGCGGACCAAGCTTCCCTGAGAAGTCAACTTATAATTAATACAGCTTCTAACAGCTACAACCTTGCATATGCATTGTGTATTTATATAAGTAATGGTTTCTTTGGTGCAGTAATGAGGAGTATCTTAATTTTAATCAGCAGTTTGTACTCTAGACCAAGCAGGATATAACTTCTCTGGGGACCAGCAGGCCTTGTGTGTAAACTGTCAACTCCTTCCTCTTCCCTCAGCAGCAGGAAAGGAAGTGTTAAGGGTGGGACATCACATACATGTCTCAGAAAAAAAATGCTAGGGATCACAGATGGAACAGAAAATACACTATACCACAGACAGAAGAAGGTTTACTTTATTCAGCTGAGAGAAATTAAAAAAAAAAAAAAAAATACCCTGTAACTACCATATTGTCAGCTGACACGGGAGGAGAGAGAGGGAGTAAATGCACCCAGCCTGTAAGTATAAGTACGGGCTTTTTGTACTGCCTGGTAACAAAGGGGTCAAAACCCCCTCAAAACTTCAGATGGAAGTTTTTACAGAGAAATGATTCAACTTGAAAAGTCAAAACCTTCCCATCATTTATGAAAAATGAATGTACATCCATATTGCTTACATCAGTTGAATCTAACTTAATGGGATTTAAGGCCATTTCATTCAAATTTAAGTTATATTGGAAAGGGAAGATGCTCCTTTAAAACTGTTTAATTTATGATTTACAAGTCACTTAGTTACTGAGGTTGCAGGTCCCACATAGACAAAAATGACAAGAGAGAACAACCAGTCCTTCAAGTTATTTATTTTCACTGAAGTCAGTGAATAAAATTAGAGTTTAAGATGCAAATTTAGAAAGGTCCAAGGAGCAACTCTACATTTTCAGTTTAGCAGATTCATACCTTGGTGTCACTTTTCTTCTAGTTTTAGTAAATGTTAATCTATCTGTAGAAGACTTCTGCAGGCCCCTAAGCAGTAGCTCTTGCCTGTGATAAGAACTAGCAAGTTCAGAGACATTTCCTTTCACAATGGGCTCCCCGGTTTCAAAAGAGCTTTAAAGATCTCATTTGTTTCAAACACATTTGCTTGAAGTCTTTGTTGGTGGAAAGAATAAAACCATGGTACTATGCATCGCTACACCATAAAAGGCCCCTTTAGTTGGACAGGCAGATACTGTGGCCATTCCTGGGTTTGAGAGCCAACAGCCCTTAAAGGTTCTCTTTCCAAAATCAACGAGGACATGAAGGTATTAGTGAGCATTAAAAGACACTGCACATCCCACAGAGGCTTCTCCAGATTTTTGTTCCAAGAAACTTAGAAGCAGCCTCATTTGACAGGACTAAATGATAAACTCCAAGGATTATGATGAAGAGACAGAAAAACAAGCAGTATTTTACCAAAACCTGGCTCTGGTTGATCACCACAACAGGCAACATTTCGCTTCTTCTAGGAGAAGCAGCCAGAAAATGTGGTACTTACTCATCTGAGACCCACAGAATAAATGAACGTGTTGCCATTCATTCTACTTCAGCGGAGACAGCACTTAGATCATGCTTGATTTTTACTGAATTCTAGCAAAGCAAATGACGATGAAACATGCACACAGGCAGACAATTCAGAGGGAAAGTATCTCTAGGCAATTGTCACGACCTCAGAAAGAAGGCAGAAAGAACCAGCAAAGACAAAAATATGTCCAGTGCACATTGACTACAGTAATCCCGTGAACCTCTGTAACACTCTGAAGAAGTTGGGTTCTCACTATGTCTAGGCCAAACCTTTTGTCACCCCCTTTGTAAGACTTACTACAGCAGTTCTAGTGTTTGACTACTACCACAGTGTGTGACGTCTAAATGGAATTTCCTTTATTTTGACTTGTGCCCGCACATACTAATTTTATCTCAATTAGCAAGATCTTGTATCTTTGTGCTCCATATTTAATTTGCAACAGGCAAGGCATAAAATTAGTTAAGCATGGTGCAAGGACTCTGGCTTGTTTCAAAAGGTATCTCCGATTCACCATGTGGTACCACTTAACCATTAAGTCAATTCTACATGAATGGCTGTCATCTTAAGCATAAACGTGACAGTATGTAAAGTGCTTCCTTGGGTAGCAGATACAATTCAAGTAGAGCTGTCAAGAGATTTTATACCAAACTTTGAAAGGAATATATCAAATAGACCCATGAGAAGAAAGTATGCTTGTTGGCCTCACAAAGACATTGCAAGGCTGGTTGTGTAAACAATTCACAGATCTCTAAATGATGAGCAAAGATTAAAAATAAGTATGGATCATTACGATTTTTGAAATTAAAAGGCCAGACTCACACTGTGCTTTGAAGCAACTGCAGTACCCAGGGCCGTTGATCTTAGCTGTTGTATCAAGAAGATTGATTAGAGGAGAACAGCACTAGAAAAAGAAAGATTATCAATTTGTTCCCAAGCTAAATGATAATCTGAGCAAAAGGAGTGCCAATACTTAATCGATTCCTCTTAATATTGGGACCTTCCAACCTACCAGTCTACTGCAGCCAGATTAAATTAAGGTATAAGGGCAAAGAGTTTTAGGGTTTCTGCAACTTCATCTTTGAAAGTATCCCCCTTGCACTGGCAGCACGAATGGTTAAAAGCAAAAACTATTATGGTGATAACTCTGATCAACAGAATTTCTCAGAGACATACTATGTTTCTCACCAAGCAGCATCCTCCAGGATAAACAACAAGACCAACAAAATCTGGTTCTCCAGCACAGGTAGGATTCTTAAAAGAGTCTCAACGAAAGTCACCATTTCACACACACAACAAGTTTACATCGTTTTTTGGTGAACTCAAGTTTTTTCAAGTATGTTTACTTTATGGAATCACAATGAGATTTTAAGCATTCTAATAAGGCATAGTAAGCTTGAATTTTTATAAAATACAAATAATTCTTTAATTTTTAAGTAATTTTTAAATGCTTTTTCAATTGCTCTTAGGCAAAAATTCTTAGAAATCAGAACATTTCTGTTTCTAATTAGGTATTTACAATAACAGTGATTACCTGCATGTCCATCAGGTGAATACAGCCGGAAAGGTTTAATACTTATTTTGGCATTCACATGTGGTTGAATTTGTTTATTAACCAAAACCAAAGACTGACCTAATCACTGCTGTATAAAACAGCTTCTGCCCATCATTTCTAGCCTCAAAACCACAAAAGACGATGTTGTCATGGAAACCAGTCCATCCCTGAGGTATACTGCATTTTGCCAGATCCAAATTATACCCGTATCCACATTTTCCTTAAATTATGGACAACTTAACTTCTTTGCCATGTCACGCTGAGAAAAGCCACCATTCAACACAACTAAAAACAGCCTAATTTTTACGACAAATTACTAAGTAATGCTAAGAAATATATTCAAATCCTGAGTTTTCCTTATATGTGAAGTCATAAAATCTTCAAGCAAATATGAAGATGAACCGCAAATTACAGAAGACACCAAGTAACTGAAAATGACAACACAGCAGAAGCTTGCTCAAATTCTGAAATTTTAAATAAAAGTTTTTTTTCTTTGGAGTTTAAGAAGCACTGTGCTGAAGTCTGATACTTGAGGTAAAGATGGTGATTACATCAACCCAGAGCTATTTAATCAACTACCTGCAAGTGCAGTCTCAGTGGGAGGGTATTACCTGTCATTTGAAAAGAAACAGCAACTTTCAAATTCTCATTATTAGTATTTTTCTGCATTTAATGAAAGAGTACCTCTTGGACAGCACCTGACATACTAGTTGAGATATATTCTTGCTCAGGTATCTGACACTAAATGCACAACCGTATCACAGAAAGAATTAATTCAGGAAGCATTACAGAAAGAAAAAGGTCAGAAAGCATTTCTGGATCCAGGTGAATCACGGCTAAGCAGAAAAACAGGCTAATAGAAAGTAATTTCAACTTGACTACTGAAAAGATATAAAGAAGCTTCTCAAAGATTTTAATTACAGACTGTCTCAACAATATTCGTGCACCAATGCGTTTATGAAGAACTTGGTGAAAATGAAGAAGTTTTGCTTATTTGACTTCCAACACAAGGAGAGGATACAATCCCAAAAAATAAACCTTTGAAGGACCAGCATATTTAGTCTCCACAAACAAGAACAAAAACTGACATGGAATAATCAAAAAGGCAAAATAAGAATTGAGGAGCAAGAAGACTTTAATATCGCACCATTGATTTTTTTCTGACCTGCTAATGACCACACTAACTAATGAAACCAGGAGGCTCAAAAAGTGGACTTGGACATGGTGAACCTCTGAGTGGCATGACTCAGTGTAAAAACAAGTTTACAAATGAATTTCTTGCTGGTAGAGGAGCACTGGTGGTGGGACTGGGAAACCTTGCAAACTCTGAAGTGCTGGGTTGGAAACAAAACAGAGGACTTTGTAGAGCAATATACACGTTTGCCTCTGTTTACCCCTGCACTGGGCAAGTCTTCTTGCCCAACTTCTCTTCTATCATGCTTTCCCTACACTCCTCATCCCTTTGTTTCTCATATTCTTGCTGCCTGCTTCTTGATCAATGCAAAAGACAGCAGTTTCTGTTTCTGGAATACCTATTAATCATTGTGAAACACATGGAAAGACAACCCTAGAAATTGATTCCTTTTTCTTCTTAATTCAACAGATACATTAATATTCCAGCTGCACACATGGAGCGCTTCACAGTGGTTTGCACATCTCCAACAAAAGTGATGTGAAGGGGGAAATCAGCCTGATGTTCACAGTAGTTCAGTTTCCATGGTCACACAGGATTTTACCTTTCCTACAAAAACAAAGTTACTAGGTAGTACAATGTGAAGAAAACCCAAGTTCCCTCCTAGGACATGAATATTTCTCTCTACTTCTCTATGAGAGTTTAGGCAATTAGTGCCCAAAGTTATGCAGTGGTTTTACTACACTGCCGTCTATTTACTCAGAGATGAATAATCAAAGGATGGTAATTAGCTGCTGCTAATTTGGGGAATAATTTGAATCCCCATTTCAGACTTTACATTGCCATATCTGGCTATCAATTGAAGGCTGAGATTTTTTTTTTAAAGTGTATTCCTTTCAAAATGATCTTGAAGTGGCCACATAGCTTCAGGCCACCTCTCATGAACTTCAGTTTCTGGTAACTCAGTCCAAAGGTCAACAAAGGCTGGGAACAGGGTGAAGGTGGTGGCATGGGCAATTAAATACAAGGAACTGAGCTATGCTGAGGAGCAAGAAAAGCACATCATCTCACACACTGGGGATTTGGATATTCAAAAAAGCATCCTCTAACTTAGCTGTCAAGCTCAAAACTTGTGTCAGATCAGAACTACTCTAAGGCAAGAAAAAAAATAATTTACGGAAGGTGTTCACTAGACACAGATGCATTGTACATTTTTTTTAATGACTGTAGTTATTAGAATAAATAAACATAACATCGGTTTTCTGTTCCACAGTTTCCTCCCTTTCTAAAGACTTTCGTGAAACCCCAAATGATGTTGTAAATGCAATGGCATGCTTTGTGGGCACGCTCTAAGTTGCTCTTTAAGTAACATTTTAGATGCTCAGTAAGAACATTAACATGAACATCCATTTAAAGATGAAAACCTGGCATAGCTCACTGTCAATAGGTGATTTCTTTGAGACCCAAACAAATTTTAAACTGCAAGACATATCTCACCCATGTAACCTATACATTCTATTCCACAATCTAGTTTAAAATGCTTCAAAGGTAACAAAATAAAAACCTGACTTTTTATGCAGTTTTACAAGCCAGTCTTGGAACACCTTGAAAATGGAGAATATTTTATTTGAGACTTCTGCTGAGTTCTCTAAAGTCTGTAAAGTTCGCTTACGGGAATTTTCATCCTAACACTTTAGATACACCCTCTGCCACTACAACTAACAAAACATGATATATTTTTTGCTGCTTATCATCAAATCTGGATTTTCCTTTGGGTTATATTTAAACAAATTCTTTTTTTCCCTTTCTCCCCCACCCTCCATCTCCCCCATCCATCATCTACTTCTACTGAATGGCTAATGTTGTTAGTATCATGGAGAGCACTGCTCCAACTCAGGACTTCCCAGTAGTTATAAATTACTAAAACTTTTTGTAAAAGGAAAGGATAGATAACCTCATTTATTATTTCTGAATTTGTGCAGCCACAATCTGAGCATGCAAAACCATTAATCACATATGGCAAATCTACTTCTTTATTAATAACAAGACTTGAACACAATCCACATGCAGAACTCATTACATGGATTACAGTCTACAACTTGCTGATATTTAAGCTTTCGCATGGACATTACTGGCCTAGCTGTAATATGTTCTTGGGAAATACAATAGTTTATCCATTTTGCATTACTATCAAAACAAAACCATTGTCATTGTTTGCTCACCAACACTCAATACTCTTGCCTGCGACAACTCTGTATCAAGAATTACAAAGTAACGCCTATACAGAGTTAACACTAACAGAGACTGAAAAATTGTGCTTCTTCCCCACAAATTCAGTGAAAGGAGTGAATAAAATAGAATTATGAGAAATGCAACAGATTATCTAAAGCAAAGGGAGTGTTGATGGCAATTAGATATATTAAGATTTTTGGGATACTATTCTTTTATTTAAATGCTTGAAGCTTCTTGTCTCATATTTATTCTTCTGTTGTCTGCATTCGTCTCAATCGGTATTTTCAACTTTCTTCCTAGCCTCTTTGTGTTGCACTTTGTGTTTCTTGTTCCAGACTAATACTATTTCCATACCGCCATGTTTAGCAAACTGGAAGAGTATAGGAAATGCTTCCACCACTTTGCAAATGTCTAACAGCAAATTTTCAAGCATCACTGATAAATACTAACTGCCTGCATGCAATACCAAGTTGTACCTCCTTAAGCTGCTGACAGAAATTCAAAATAGGGAGTGTTATTTGGACAATCGCACACATGGGTAACTCAGTGCCACCCGAATTAAGGTAAAATTGAAGCCGATGAGAAATTCACAGAATGGTTGTGGTTGGAAGGCAGATCTGGAGATTACTTTAGATCAACTCTGGGATTCACAGAAGGGTCATCTAGAGACAAGCTGTGCAGGTCCATGTCCAGATGAATTTTGAATATCTCAATGAATGCCTTTTACATACCCTCTAGGCAACCTTTTCTACCTTATCCCACTTACAGTGAGGTTTGTTTAATGTCAACAGGAAGTTTTCCATATTCTTGCTCCTTGCCTCTTATCCTTTCACTGTGCATCTCTGAGAAGAGTCTGGATCCATAGTCAATATTCCCATCAGGCATTTATACACACAGAGATCACGTTTAGCCTTCTTTTCTCCTGGCTGAAGAGTTCCATTAATCTCAGCCACTCCTCTTACAACAGACGCTCCAAGCCCTTAAACACCTTCACAGTCCACTGCTGGACTCACTCCAGTAAGGGCTTTCCCTGTACTGGGGAATCCAGAACTGGACACAGCACCCCAGATGTGTCTCACCAGCGTTGAGAAGAAGGATAACCCTCCTCAACCTGTTGGCTACACATCCCTGACTGCTGTTGGCTGCCTTCATTACAAGGGCACTCTGCTGGCTTGGTGGACACCATGATCTCCAAGTGCCTTTTGCACAACTGAATCCAATCTGGTTGGTACCCAGCCCATCCTTGTTCCTGCAGTTATTTCTCTTCAACCAAGAGGACTTCGCATTTCCTTTGGTTGATCTTCACCACGCTGGCCTGTTAAAGCTCTTCTGAATGGCAACACAGCCTTCCCATGTTATCAACCACTCCTACTGCTTCTGTATGATCTACATAGTTGCTGAGGGTTCACCATGTCCTGTCAACCAGATGACTGATCAAGACACACACACAACTTCACTAAAAATATTCAAAAGCACTTTATGCCAAGAAGTTCTACTGAGGGCTGGTGGAGCTGGACTGACAATGAAGGGGAAGAGCGCTTTTGGTCGGAGGCTTGCCAGACTAGTCAAGAAATCTTTAAAGTAGATGTGCTGGGAGAAGGGGGCATCATTCCATCCCAACACACCCAGTCAGTTGTCAGCACCTGTAATAAATGCTTGGAGCAATGTAGAGATATTCCAGACATTCCAGCCAATGAGCTGGCTTCATTTGGAGCTCAGCTCAGATGCCTCTATACAAACGCCCGTAGCATGGGGAACACACAAACAACCCAGGAGGTTCCCAAATTGTGTGGAAGACAACTTCCTCCTGCAAGTAATAGAGGAGCTGACAAGGAGAGGTGCCGTGCTTGACCTTGTGTTCACCAACAGGGAAGGGCTGGTTGGAAATGTGATGCTCCAGGGAAGTCTTCATTGCAGCGATCATGAGATGGTAGAGTTCGAAATCCTGAGGACAGTGAGAAGAGCGTGCAGCAAGCTCACTGCCCTGGGCTTCAAGACAGCAGACTTTGGCCTCTTCAGGAACCTTCTCAGTAAGGTTCCATGCGATATAGCCCTAGAGGGCAGGGGGGCCCAAGACTGCTGGTTGATATTCGAGGATCACCTGCTACAAGCTCAGACATGCTGCATCCCAACTAGAAGGAAGTGCTGCAGGAGGGCCAGGAGACCCCCTTGGATGGATAAGGAGCTGATGAGGAAACTTCATAGGAAAAAAGAGGCTTATAAAAGGTGGAAGCAAGGACAGGCGGCCTGGGAA
>JAOEHY010026412.1:0-20910 GCA_025447955.1 Psilopsiagon aurifrons | reverse complement strand
GATATGGTTTAGTGGGAGGTGTCCCTGCCCATGGCACGGGGGTTGGAACTGGATGAGCTTAAGGTCCTTTCCAACCCGAACTATTCTATGAGCACACCACCACCTTGCCCTGAACCCTAGACCACATTGCTGAGTTGGGGCTGCTGATCTAGGCCAGGGAGCTGCCTTCCTGCTCTGTGTTGCTCAAATGACACAGCGTAGCTCCAGGTAAACAGTGTGCTGCTGAGGCTTTCAAAAATGTCACTTATCATTTTTGAAGAATACAGGTTCCTTTAAGATCTTAATATCTGAAAACTATACATTCAAACCAGTACAACATTCTGAAACTAGGAATGCTCTCAAGCATTACAGACCTGAAAGTACATTTTACAGTACAATTTCCAAGGGGAATACAGCAACACAGAGGTGGTTCTAATTCAGTTTGTGCTCTACTTACCTAAACTATCAGGACTATCAATTGAAAAACACATAAGTATAACATCAGTATCTGGATAAGAAAGCGGTCTAAGTCGATCATAGTCTTCTTGTCCTGCTGTATCCCACAGAGCCAACTCAACCTGCAGAAAGAAAATAAGGCAGTTACCCAGATCAGGGAAGTTTTGATTCAGAAGCCAGTAAGCAAAGAGAAATTGATAAAATACTTCAGTCAACACCACTCGAAAGGAGGAAACCGCAAGACAAACTGCTTAGACAGAGGAACTACTTGAAATTTCATGTTCCATAACTCCAGCAATCAATTTATGCAGCTGATGAGACTTTTCTTTATATCCATGACCAGCATCCATTCTCTGAAAGGACACAAAAGCCACCAGCAAAAAAGCAAGACAGAAGAATCTAAGGGAATCTACTCCAAAGGGCTGGAAATCTCTCTGATAAGCATTCCAGGAATACCAGGTTTCAGTGAAACTGGACTCTCTTTAGTATGTACTTTTTAGGATTATGCACATTTTCAATTGGTTTACAGCTGGAACCTGTGCTAAGAAATGTCAGGATTGTACTCGTGCACAAAATCATTAAAACTCCACCACAGCAGAAATTTACTCTTGCTATTTGCTTTGAAATAAACCTGATTAGTGTGCAAAGCTTCTTGTTACTAAGAACTGAATAAAGTACCTGATGTTCTCAGTATTTCTGCTTATGGTGGAGCTAGAGGAAAATACCCCTGCAGGGCTGTTTAAAACTGCAGAAGGAATAACCAATGTTTAAACTAAGAAATTAAACAAAACTATAATCAACATCTTCAGGCATATTCTTGCTTGAGGTTCCCTGATGCGTCTTTGCCTTTGCAACAGAGTGAGCTGCTTCTTGTTTAAACTCTCAAGTACAAAAAGTCCACAGCAGCTCTGATAAAGACAGAACTTGAACCCAAATTTGATCTTAGGAATGCGATAAAACTGTTCAGTTAAACCTGAAAACCAAAGCTTTAGTTACACTCAACAATTATTCTGTATTTCAATCAGAAATACTCCTCTCAGGGTCCCCCCTGGATTTGTGAATGTGAATTTTGTAGCAACTACTTGTATTTTTAACAGAAATGTCTGTTGGGGGCTCCCTCACGTGACATTGGAATCAGCTCCTTTGCTCTACCTAAAACCCCACACCTCGGACCATCACCGTTTTGTCTTCACACGGCTTCCGAACGCTTCTGTGATGCTTTTTTAGGGAAAGAGAGTTTAAGTGGCTGCTAAACAGTAGAGTCTTAAGCACTGATCTCCTACAAACTTCTGTTATCAAGTTTTCTGAAGACAAAGTGCTTGGAGAAAATATATCTTCTAATTACAGAAAAATCAGCTGACATTTCCACCACAGAAAATGCTCTGCTCAAGCTGCTCATGCAAGTTGTGTTTAGATACCGGCTGCACACAGCTGGTAGGCCATGACTCCCTTATCACCCATATAGAGATGCAAAGATTCAGGCTGAAGGGAATAAGGAAGTTTGAGTAGGTGATAAGAGACAGAAATGGATATTGTACATATTTAAACACTAGACCTTAGAGTCTAAGATACAATATAGGAACTGCAGAAGCTGTCACCTGGGGGGAAAACATGTTCTAATACTAGTCTCAAAGTAAATTTTATTTCACCCATTTGTATCACAGGAGATAAAAGCTCTTTTTAGACTCAAATGGCATGAACTATCATGATTAAACCCAGAAATAATCCATGCCTGTAACAGCAGGAAATCAGTTTTAACACAAGCCCAAAACTAGCTTAAAGAAGTTTTGTTCATATGAGGATCAAAACTGAGCAGTTTCAACATCACTGCACCTGAACTAGAATTACTGGCAATGTTCTGACTGCACCTGAGCCCAGAGCAAAAGCACATGTCCCAGGAAGGGGCGAAACAGGGGAGCTCAGCATTGTAAGCATCAGAACCTGCCACATACGGGACATGAGGACCCATGGCACTGAGGTCAGCTCATTGTGGCTGCACTAACAAACTAGACACATGCCATGGCTGCTTGAAAGGATTTGAAAATAGCTGAGCTTTTGAGATACAAAGGATGTGCTTTGTGTGCTTCCGGAGTATCATGGCAAGTGACAGTTTTACACATCATGAACTCCCTTGTGTGACATAAACGCAGAAGGCAATCAACCCTGTGTTCAGAGAGCAGCCTTCTGAAAGCTGCCTCTCAGAGCAGGTGCCTGGCATGTTTGCTTGTTTGGGAAACAAAAGGACTCAAGAGGTCACACACATTGAAAACTGATTTTCAAAATATTTAAAACTGGAATGAAATATTTTAATGGTTAATTTACTGAAGTAGCGACTGAAAACAAAGCTCACTGAGCCGTGGACATGCTTGGCTGCTAAAAATTGCACTCCTTCATACGAGAAGGACAGATGATGGAGACGTATACTAAAAAAATCAGATCCCTTTGAAGCCTGTCAGTCATCTGCTCTGAAGAGGACTCAGCATGTTGCCAGGAGTGGGTACGAAAATAGACTTTCTCCAGGAACTAGTCTTTGTTAATCACAATACCAGGTCCTTTTCAAAACAGGGACTCCACTACGCAACTCCAAAAGCTGGTAGCTATATGTTCTCAGCACATAGGCATGTCTTTGAATTGCTCCATCCCCTCCCACCTACTGCAACACTCAAGTTGGAATAACTATATGGTTTCTAGAATCTCAACTCGTATAAGATAATAGGTTGTTAAGCAGACAGTGGATAGGAGCAGGTTCTAGAAAGGCCAGTATGTTTTTCCACAGGAATATGCTTAATATTTGAAAATATATTTACAATACAGGCACAAAACATTTGCATTAACCACTTACAAAAGAAGTGGAGTTGTGGATAAAGGCAAGCTCACTGTGGCTGTCACAGCAGTGTGCACATACCTGCTTTCCATCCACTTCGATATCTGCTACGTAGTTTTCAAAGACGGTGGGGACATACACTTCAGGGAACTGGTCTTTGCTAAACACAATCAGCAGACAGGTCTTCCCACAGGCACCATCTCCCACTATAACCAGCTTTTTTCGAATGGCTGCCATAGCTGAAAAATAAAATGACAACTCATTAACTGAGATGCTAATAATAAAGAACCACTAAACTTTCAATTAATAAGAACTTTTAAATTGGGTCAACATGCCCATTAGAGACACTCACACAGGTATCTGAAATCATGTGAGTTCAGATTCTTATCCTGCTGAGAGAAACGTTCCCCAGCACTTGTCAACACACTGGTGAACCATGGGGTGCAAAAATAATAGGAGAGCAGACCAGCCTGGCTTTACATTTCTTGACCTACTCTAAAGGTTGAGACAGGAACATCCTGAAACAGCAAGTGACTGAGCAGCACTGGCCAGGAGCACCTCCTGAGAAGTGTCATGTAGGCAATCAAATAAGAGATGCTTCTATTCAAAGGCAGTAACATTTTTTGTCATGCTGAGTTGTCTTAGCTACAGACTGCCAGTGAGCTGGACTGAGAAGCACCTGCTGCCATGTCAGAATACCAACAGAAGGATCTCAAGGCAACCAGCCTGTTCCTCAAATTACAACTACCACATTGCAAAGGATTTGGAAGGCCACATGCCACTCCCCAACCTGCTTTCCAGGACATCACTAATACAAGGTTAATACAGCCTGCTGTCAGCATACATTAAGTAACAGAGGGACACAGAGATGACCCTAATCATGGTGCTCCACAGATATCTGCTGTATCATACCAGAATCCATGGCTGGCGCACATGCAACTTTGGCCTCAGAAAGACAGTATGAAAGCTTGGAAAGTTTCAACGAAAGTCTGGAGTCAGCATGCGATTGGAGGAGATGATTGTGCTGGATCTGGCAATTTACTACAGTCACAAGTGGCCCAAGTAGTATAGACAGGGATGGACTGTTCATCATCAGTCCCCAAAAATGGAATGCGAGGGGTGTGGTACAAAGATAGTAGAAAAGGGATCAAGCCCACCAGAAAGCAATGGGCCTTGAGAACTGCAACAAGAGGATGTTATGGACACAAGAAACTTACACAGGCCTAAAGAGGGCTGGGCAAGTACAAGGGAGAGCTTCCCATTGAAGTAAAGAATGAGAAGACCACATCTGCCTTAGAAAATCTCCGTAGTAAAAGGACTTTGGGAAGCACTATATATGCGCCTGCACTCTTCTTTCTTTTCCGTAAGCATTTATTTGTGACCAATGCAGGAACAAGCCAGAGATTTAGGGAGTGACCTGGCTAGAAGAGATGGGAATGAAGACAGAACCATAACTACTTTCTTCTCCATAACATAAAATCACTCCAGGGGAAGCTGCTTAGTCATCCCATGAAGCTTCCTGGAAATGGAGCAACACCACCATAATACCTACTACTGCATGACCAAAATACCACAGAGGGAGCACCCTTCTGAGTTAACTTTTGCCATGACAATCCCAGTACAAAGATCTATAAGAATGATGGGGGCTGCTGGCAAGAGCAGAACAGCTCAAAAGAGAATTAAGACACAGAAAACCTATTTTCTCCTTTCCACCTCTTCTTTTGCCTTAAAAAATTAAACAAAAAAGTAAACCCAACCATCTGAAAGCAACTTTAGTACTATTAGGGGGGTGAAAAAGCAGCGGATATTACAGAGATTCTGTACTTCTGCTCCAGGGGCAAAGAGAGAAGGACCATTTAAGCCCATCATGCTGCATGGGTTCAAGGACTCGTACAGCATAGCTTTGTCAGGCAAAACTGCTCAAGTAATCCAAATCTATCTCCAAAGTGAGCTTATTTCACCTTGTGAATATACATGTACACACATTCAAGTTACTTACCTTAGGGATTTGGGGTTATTTTTGTATTTGTGGAAGGTTTAAAATGATCCAAGCTTTAAAATGGTTTTCTTTCAGTGGTTTTAGATGGGTTTGAATACTTTCTAGCAATGGTAATATTTGATTTTTACAGACCTGGAAATATCTGTCCTCTGTACCAAGTCAGGATCAACTACTTACAAGTTCTACCTACTGCCAGCTTCGTCTAACCTGCCTTTCAAAACCACAATGCTGAGTCCTACAAAACCTCTGAAGCTGTCAACTCCTGTGCTCTACAATATTTACTATGAGAAAATTTCTCCCAGTGTGTACCCTCAGCCTTTTCTGCTGTAATGTAAGCCCATTAATGTTTATCCTGTTTGTCATGGGCATAGAACCATAGAATAGTTAGGGCTGGAAAGGACCTTAAGCTCATCCAGTTCCAACCCCCCTGCCATAGGCAGGGACACCTCCCACTAAACCAAGGCTCTGTCCAGCCTGGCACTGAACACCACCAGCAATGGAGCATTCGCAACTTCCCTGGGCAACCCATTCCAGTGCCTCACCACCCTTACAGTAAAGAACTTCTTCCTCATATCCAATCTAAACTTCCCCTGCTTAAGTTTGAACCCGTTACCCCCTTGTCCTCTCACTGCAGTCCCTAATGAAGAGCCCCTCCTCAGCATCCCTATAGGCCCCTTCAGTTACTGGAAGGCTGCTATGAGGTCAAATAGTTTATTCCCTTTCCCTAGTGCAGTTGAGAATACATACTTTCATTTAGTATTCTCCTCAGGCAAAACTATCCCAGTTTATTCAAGCCTTCTCTGTAAATCATTTTTCACAGACTTTCCTGTTGCTCCCTTCTGGGCACAGTCCAATTGGCACAAATCTACCAAAGCACAGAGCCCAAAAGCTGAATCCAGAATTTCACCCGGGACTCTAGGAACATTAACTAGAGCTGAAGGATTAATTTACTTATTGATCCTCCAGGATACACTGTTGCTTAAACTCCATATTGGAAGTGTGTTTCCCTCCCCACCCCCCTCAGAAGACAATAGTGTCTATGCATTTATCTTATAATTCATGAGAACTCCCAGATCTTTTATCTTAGGACAGTCACATAGTGAACTGCTCTGTATTCACACAGCTGAACATTCTACTGTCATACTTTTATTTATTCTTCCACTGACGGATGTTCTATTCTACCTTCAGGTTCTAGTTCTGTCCTCCACCTTAATCACAGTCTTTCTCAGATACAACTTTAATAATAATTATCTAGGTCACTGATGAAACCACACTGGAGACAAAGCAGGTGGATGACAGGATGGCATAACCTGTCCTTCTTCAGCATCCTTCCTCCTTCCCCCTTCTGCACTGGTGGCTGGGGCTCTGGCCCTTGGTCAGTTGTGTTACCTGCAATAGCATATAGGGTTAAGTGACCAGCATAACCTATGGATAACTGTCTTTTTCTGTGGATTATCAGATCAACTCTTCCTAAATACATCTGGTACTCTAGACTTTTTAAAGCGCTCCTTGCCAGTTGAATCTCATTTTATGCTTTGGCCTTCTATATACTTATGCCAAAGGTCTACAAGAAAACTGTAATTCTTTAAAAAAACCCTCAAACAGTACCATTTAAAGTAGTGCTTTCTATAAACCCTTTCCTATAAAAAAGAAAAAAAAACCCAACAAAAACCCAACAAAAATCAATCCTCCCCCCAAACACAAACCCTTGAACTCATTTATTTATGTATGTATTTCAAGCACTTTATTTTATCTCTGCAATACATTTTTCCTGAGAAAAGCCTATCATGGAGTTCTCCCTGCCTGAATCTTCCCTAAAATCTGTTGACTTTGTACCCAACATGGAAACCACTCTGTCAACTCAGGTGCCCTTCAGCAGTGTATGCTCAGCCACTTCTTTCCCACTGCTTACGACTCACCCCATGAGACTCCCCCTGATCACAGTCTTTGATCTGCAGGACGGTCTCCAGGACACCTCACACCTCCTGAACAGTCCCCTCTGTCTAATACATTGACTATCCAGGTAATTAAAATTCTCTCATCACCAACTTCTAGAGGACCCTGCTGGACACGCACAAAAAGCCTCGATCACCTTATCTTTTCTTGGTGGCCTATGGCACTCACATATTTTTACTTCCAGAGCATTACCACAGAAGAATTCCTTCTGCATAATGTCCTTGGAGGAAATGTGTTGCATGAAAGTCAGTAGAGGATGCAGAGATCATCAATTACATCCTTGAAGCTTTCACTTGCCTCCAAAGCCTAAGGAGCTGATTTTGATTTGCTTTTTGATCAAGCACTCCCTTGGCCATGCAGCACAGGCTGAGGATAGTTTGTTTATGGACCTCAGCACATTTTCAGAAATAGGTAAAATGCTGGGTAGACACAGACACCTCAGGAAGTTTCTTCTGTACTGGTGAGGCTGAATCCTTACCTGCTGCCTCAACAATATTCTTCACTTCTATTCAACCTGTGGACATTCAAGGACAGAGCACTGCTGTTGAGCCTGCACCTAGCTTTCTTCTTACAGCAGATTCATCTTGTCTGTATCACTGAAGATCTCCATGTGTATGGAAATCATTCGGGAGTGCTACGTCCCAAGCCTCCATATTTGATCTTCAAATGTTAGCAGGTATCTGGCCACAGCAATAGCATCCATAATCCATGCATTAGCATATTGACAACAATAACTTCTTCATTTAGAAGATTCAGTGTACAGATCAGCACCTTTCAGCTAATTATTTTTAGCAGAAATAAATTCATTCCTATTCAGTGGGGAGCTGGAAGGGACTGGCAGGTCTGGCAAATACTTAGAAAAGCAACACCTCTGTAGTAAAATAGAGGAAAAAAATGATTGCTTAGAATGGAGCTACAGATCAGCTCCACACCAGCTACCAAGAAGGAGAAAAACGACTGCTACTGCCGAGCCCAGGACAGCATATCACAGGGACAACACTAACAGCATTCGCAGCAGTCAGGTCTTTCTGCTGCACTTTGGCATGCCCTGTCTTACTTAATCAAGTGTTCTGAAGCCTTGGACAGAATTTGCTTTTTGATTTGGAAATCCAAAAGCACTTTGCTAGCCTAAAAAGTTTCATTTACTATATACAGTACTTACATTACCTGCAAGTTAGAATGTGCTGCAGCACAGCCTGTCACCAGTGAGTGTGTGTCTACATTCAGAGGTAAAAAACCCCAACTATATGAACTACCTAAGAGGATATTACAAATAGACCAAATCCAAGCTACTACTGCCTCACTATAACAAAACACAAGGACAACATATTCATCCTTTTAAGCAATGCTTAGAGCAGACAGAGACCAATAAATCAGGAAAGCTACTGCAACAGCATCACTGACAATGCACACAGAACATTGAGCAAGAAGCATTCTACCCCACTTAGTGTAGCAGAATGGCTGCAGTGATCTTCTAGGGGAATCTGTGCTGTCTTCTGCAGCAAGATGACAGATCTGCAATTTTTCCTACTCTTAAATGAACCACTCCTCCCACCTCTTCATTTACAGGCTCCTTTAAACCAGCTAGTCTGCTAGATTCAAAGTGGAAACTCTCACAACACGACTCGAGTGACTCATCTAAATGGAAGAGATTCAGTGATGACATTTCCTCAACCTAGGCCAAGGCCTTTCACAGGTATTACGAGAGCTTCAGCCACCATTTACTCAATCCCACTAACATTACAGGAGGTTACAACACAAGGAGCTCCTGTTTGCCGAGTTGCCACACTAATGTCCTTGTTACATGAGGCTGCTTTTTCTAAGTGCAGTGACGCTCCCAGACTCATGCAGCATAAAGCTCTGCTTGTTAAAAGAATCCAGAAAATACTCCAGAAGAATGAGAAATGGGGAAAATATTCCCCCCCTCACATTTTAAATGTACTCCCCTACCCCAAGTATTATTGTTTACTGCACTGGAATTTGCCTCTTCAGCATGCTGTTTATTTTTATAAGGAACAACATTTCCAGTGCCTCCTCTCCTGCAAATACCAAGGCCACACAGTAAGAGTGAGGATCATGGACATGCTGCTGACTTGGATATCTGAGCTGGTTAAGCTGGTAACCAGCATGCCAGGTTTGCCTGTCTCGCTCTGCATCTCATCCTGGAGAAAGTAATAAAGCGGAAAAAACAGCCTTTTACCACCACAAAGGTATGCTGACTGGATTTAATTTCAATACCAATCAACTACCACCAACTTCATGCTGTCTATTGGGTCAGGTGGGCAGATCTCCTCCTGGCTCTGTAGCAGTTTGCTATTGAGTGAGTTACAGCCTGGTACTCTTCTCACTTCCTTCATTTCCCCCTGCATTCTGCCAGTCCTGCCCTGGGAGAGCAGCAGGAAAAGGCCAAGGCTGAGGAACCAGAAGATGAAACCCTACTCAAGTGTTCCCCAGCCCGACCAGTCAAGCCCTGTCCTCTACCTACCAGAAGGGAGAACTGCCTCCTCACCAGGACCTGAATTTACTGCTAAAATACACTCAACTTTTGTTTCAAGTTTTGACAGGGAAGAGGAAGGAGTTTCCGCAAAGACTCTACTGATGAAGAGGACACAGGTGAGCAGGCTTTCCCCACAGCTTTCTTCTGACTGTTTAGCATAGCAAGGACTGGCACCAAAAATGAGAACTATCAAATCAGTTTGGAGTAGAAAGCACATCAGTCCAAAGGCAAATAGATCTGCTTTTAGGGCACTTGTATACAGTGAAGAAACTGAGATCAAATATGGAGCATTTGGGTGGGGAAAATGGTCCAAAGGCCATCAGTAGAGAATAGGGAGGGGATGAGCAAACAGGCCAGGAGGAGGATGGCAGAAGGATGTAACTGCTCAAACCTACCCTCCTTTAGAGCAGAATCCAGGATTCTCCACTACACTTTTTATTAGTTAAAGTATGTACAAACAAATGTCAGAAACATTTGCGGTTGATATGCTATTCATGCTACTCTAAACAAGCTCCTTTGAGCATACACAAGCCTATCATGCTATCTTTTTCCACATAACCCATACAGGATGGACATGCTCTTAAATAGCAATAGTTGTGAAGTAAAGGAAACTGTGAGCCCAATTTACCTCCCACAGAGGTTGCAAAATGGGTAACAGACAGCCTTGGGACTGCAATAAATGTACAAAAAGGAACCCCTAAGAATCAAAAAAGGTGATTCGATGACATAAAGGAGTTAGAGACAACCCATGCTTGTGCTACAGGGCTCCTAAAAGATCCTGGAAGAACATGCTGCAAGTGACCACCGATTTATTGTCTTTATTTCCAAAGACGTCCAGAATAGATCTCATCTGTGCAGCTGCACTGAAAGTAAAGCCAGATTAACTCCATGCTCAGAGTGGTCATGCACATTTGGCACAATGTACAACTTGAAATCAAGTGTTACTGGGGTAGAAATACAGTTCAATTACAAGATACTGGAATACAAGCACTAAAACTAAGAATGTAGTCACTGCTATAAAGGAGACAGCCACAAAGTATGTTTTAATAACTGAAATGTACTGAATTCTGTGCAAACTTGCCTATGGACACTTGTATTCACAAACAGATAAGCCACATTATTTAAAGCAATGCTAAGAAGGCCTTTGGGAAACAACTATATTTATATTCCTTGCAGCATCCAGCACATAAAGCAGTATGCCAGTACTGCAGCAAGATAGACCTATTTCTAACTATGGTGCTATGTGGGAGCAGTTGGTAAGAAAAAGCTCTCTGCTGGGGGTTTCTGGAGGGTTACATACAAAATTAACACTTTAAAAAATTCCCAAAGCTGGCAGAGCACAGGGCAGGCCACTGACACTGCAGGAAATGCAATCCACAGAGAAATAGTAATGTTGTGAACTAAGACTGAAGTACAATTGAAAAACTGATACAGAAGATCAGCGAGATTAAAATACTGGACATGGGTCACAGGTCCTTCAGGAAGGTCCTTGAACAGGGAGAGAGAGGCATTCAGCTTTCTGCTGGCAGTTTATTCAAACTGTGTATTAACCATACTAAAGCCTGACAAGTTTTACTACTTTGGTAAAAGTGCTTTGCAAACATAGCTGTATACTTCCAGAGCAGGGAGAAGTATAGCTGTGTTATAACCCCAGCTCACAAACTGCACCAGGTCTCAGCTAACTCCATAAATAAGCAGCTCAAGCCTCTTTGTATCACATCACCAGAACGGGGAGCAGGGGCAGCTTAACAGCATTAAGTCTTAACACTGGCTGCCAGCTCTGGTGAACCCTTAATGACTGACGTGTAATCGAAAAGTACAAAACCAGTGTTTAATAGGCACGGGTACACAATGCATTTAAATCAAGCACACACTGTGTTGTTTATGCTGCCTCTATGATGGATGGGATAGTGCAGGAGATTCCTCCTCCAGGATAAAGCCTGTCAGTGCAAAGTTCCTGATGGCACCCGAAAGGGCAGCCAGTGCTTGATCCATGTTGGCTGTCATGCAGACAGAGTGCATCTAATCTGAGATATCATGTGAGGTCTCAAAGCTGGATTCATCATATCAAATTTCAACCTCTGCCCTTGCTTTCCTCTTCAGGATAAATCCTGCATCATACGACTCATCTGACTCTGAGACAAAAATGGCTTTGGATTCTGATATATTTTCTTGATTTCTAACTACCACAGGAAAGATCAAACCATTTTGCTTTGCTCTCCTCCCTTGCTCAGCCCACCCATCTGTGCTTTACTGGCACAACGCCTCAGCATGACCAAGCACTTCCATAACACACAAACTACCTTTTGTAAAACACCCAAGCCACGACCTATGCAACCCTCTACACCTGCACTGTGTCCCACAAGCAGCTCCAGCACAGACACCAACCAGGGGACCAACTTGTCCCTGCAGCTAAACTTACATTTCCTACATCTAGAGATTCACAGACCATCCCTTATTACAGGTCTACATACATATAAAAATGAGTACATTGCCTTGGGACTGAAGCCCCTCCACCTCAGTGCCTGGCATTTAGGATCAGCTTAGGAGTGGATTCCTACAGAAAAGCAGAAGAGGAAAAAGGAATGAGAAGCTTCCCCCTCCATGCTCTCCAGCCTCCAACCATATTCAGCTCAGGAGCTTCCTGGGCCAGATGTGGTTCCCATGAATTTGGTAACCTCAAACAGATTTCTCGTCCATAAGCTTGTCCAGACGCCCTTTGAACCCAGTAAACTTCCAGCACTCATAACATCCTGTTGGAAGGAGTTCCCACAGCTTAATTACATTGTGTGTAAAGCCACTTCCTTCAAATTTAAGATTGTCCCTATTAGTTTGGTTTACTGCCTCCTAATTCCAAACTGGAAAGAGAGCAAACAGGTTACCTCACTCACCCTCTTTATGCTGCTCATGTAGCAAGACTTTCCAGACTGCAGCATCCTACCATAGATCTGTTTTAGCTTTTAATACCTTCACACCTTTGACAGTAGCAGCTGGGTGATCTATCAGCTGGCTGCTCGTAACATGAGGAATAACAAAGTGGTAGAGGTGTCACTGGGAAGTGCTTCAGCTAGGAAGGGCCCTTGGAAGCCCAGCAGCACAACAGTGTGTACCTTCCCATCCCACATCATCCAGGCACAGCCCCAAATGCACCAGGGCTGGAGCAAACAACTCAGGCCCCAGGAGCTGGAGCCCAGAGGGTTTTGACAAGGCTGGGCTGTTATATCCATTGAGCCACACCCTGAGCTGTGTTTCAAGAGCAAACAAGCTGCAGCTCAGCCGTTCCTCCATACAGTTTCACTCCTTGCTTTAACTCACGGGCAGACTATCTTGCCTTTAAGGCAGGTGATAACAGAGTCCCTGAATGGTCTCAGGCCAGCAGCTACATTTTCTGCATTAGCAGAGGGTGTTTTTTTTGTCAGTTCCTCATTTATAGGGCCTCTGCCAATTTCTTCATACTGATATTTTGCATTTCCCCCAGGTGATGGGTAAGAAGTACAGCCCATGTTCTCACTAGACACAGATTCATTTGAGCCTCCACTCACCTTTTAAAGCTGTCCTCTTTCTACTAAATTTAATATGAGCCATATTGATTTTGTCCTGGCTTCATTTCTAATTGACATGCAATTACTGTCAAGTGCTAACTGAAGGCCGAGATGAACACCTCTACTTAAGAATCAAACTGAAACAATGAACACTAATTGTTTCTGTTTCCCCCAGTCCAGGCTGAGTGATGTTGCTGTAATTCTTTCCTGAACACTTTGTTACTTATTCCATTATTGCTCCATTGATGCCTTAGTCTGATAGGATTATCATGATTAAGGTTGTTCTACTTCTCTTCATTATTACTACATATTCGCATTCTTTCAAACTCCTTAAACTGCTGCAGTATGTAAAGGGCCTTCTGGAAAAAAATAACAAAGACATATATAATCCCCCTCCATTCTCAGGCCGGAGATCTTCAGAACTTAGATATATCAAACTGGAGGTGTCAGTTACCAAGTCTGGTCACATAACGCATGCAATATAATTCAATCTTTAATTTCATTCAAAGAGATAATCAAGACACCTGATTACAGGAAATTTCCCTGTGAACACGTAAGTAACTGGTGAAAGATGGGAAGCCAGACAGGAAATGCTCAGCTCTCACGGAAGACCATCAATTGAACCTGAACAGCTCAATATTCCTAAACGACCTGAAAAAGCCAGGAAAATTAACTGACAATGCCAAGATGCCCAGGTAATAAAGGCAAGGGCTTACAGTGATGAATTTCAGAACCCTAACAGATGCTGTGTCTAAGCACTAACATTTGAAATAGATAAATGTGAAGAGATACAAAAAGCAAAAAAACAGATTCAACTTTCTACATGAAATGACGGCTGTGATTTGATCACTGTTACTCGAGAGCAGTATTTTAGGGTTATACAGTTAAATCCTATAAAAGAAAAGCTCAATACTCTGAAGAGCTAAGAGAAATAAATAGTAAAATTCCATTTTCAAGCACTGGGAAAAACGAACAAACCAGAAATCATTAAGCTGATGTAGGAATTCACAAGCACACCTGCATCCCTTTGCAGCTGTGATCCTCCCCATGTCAAGAGGCTATAAAGGAACTGGAAATGACTCAGAGCAGGGCAACATGGATGATTAAATCATAGAACAGCCTCCACATGAAGAAC
The DNA here is from genome assembly GCA_025447955.1 of Psilopsiagon aurifrons. Lineage (NCBI taxonomy): Eukaryota > Metazoa > Chordata > Aves > Psittaciformes > Psittacidae > Psilopsiagon > Psilopsiagon aurifrons. The sequence continues at coordinate 6,522 of JAOEHY010026412.1, read as the reverse complement.
TACAGCTGAACAGGGAAAAGGACAATCTGGAAGCGATACAACCAAGGAAGAAAATTATTATAGACACTTGTCCAAGATCCTAAGCAGTGGTGAGAAAAGCTGGGACCTGAGCGTTCAGCCTTAAACCTGAGACAAGGGCACTCTGGATGAGCCAGGTTCAAAGCAGAGGCAAGCAGGGCACAGAGCAAGGTATTGCTGCTTCTAACACATTTCAACTTTTTAAGTCTCCTTGAACCCCCTTTTTTTCTCAGTTACACTTCATGCTTTCAAGCTTCTGGTTTGTATTTTCTACTTTCAGTTTCAGCTTTCCTCATATTTCATCTGTAAGGCTTTCTTGCATTGTTTTAAGTGCAAACAAAACAGATGCCTTCATTTCCCTTCCAAGTTATTGAATTTGCTTTCAATGCTTGACTCGGGGAAAATATCGCAAAAGGAGGTTCCTGAAACACCATTTCTAGCCTGTTTAAGCCAAAATTGTTAGAAACTAAAATAGCAATATCTGCAACCAAAACTATCTTAACATTGTCACCGTGCATCCTGTTTTGCAAACACCAAACTTAGCACGGTCCTCCTGGTCTACTACAAGTTTTTCTTTGTTCTTGACTATCTGCAAAGTTCACCCCTGTGCTGCTCACCTCCCTGCTTCTACAGCATTAGGAAATTATAACAATTTCAGAACCCAGGAAAGACTAATTCCAGCATTTCTCCTCTGCTCTACTCTGCCACGACAAGTCCCTCTCCAAGGCTAAGCAAAGCTGGAGCAACATGGGCAGAAAGCAGTGTTTTGTCCTCAGGCTCTGGGGCTGCCCATTGCTGTCCTTCCAGCCTCACTCAACATACCTATGACTTTGCCCCTACCAACTAGATCTGTGTTATCTGTAGGTATGATGAGTTAAGAGAACACTTCTCTTATGCAATACCGAGTCCCAAGATTACTTTGCACAAAATGAGATTAGGGCTTAATATTGAGGTAATTATAGTAGATCTGTGGATCTCCACTCAATGTGCAATCTGCAAAATGCTCTGCATTTGTGCCAGGCTTTTTTTCTTCATATTCGCTCTTCCCAGACACCTTCAGCATGTCAAAAGGGATGCAGAGTACCCACATGCTGAATACGACAGGTTCTTCCTCTGTCTTTAGGCACCTACTGCTGCCCTGTAGCTGGCAGCAGAAGCATGTATGGACCGGAGAACTATACCAGACAATCATCTTTCTGTACCCACAGCTTACACTCTCACCTGTGGTTCCTTTTCCCACCACAAGACATCTGCTAAGGTTGTACTGGTTCAGGTCAAACACTCATCAAGTCCAGCACCCTGCCTGACACATCAGCTGATTTAGACAGAGTAAAAGAAGAGCAAATGTATTGATATCTCAGCAAGTGTAATTTCTCCGTTTCCAGCTTGGGGGTATTCTTAGCTTTTTTAATCTTTGTGATCAACAGCCCATTTGATAGCATTTTCTTCTGTGATTTCATCTGTTTAATTCTGAAGCCACATAAATCATTGTCATTCAAAGCACTTTGTGGTGCTGCATTCTGCAGTCTCAATACAGACTTCTGGAGCGGCAACATCGGTTTTGATCTAGACCAGGCTGTGCTCAGTCACATCTTTGCCAAGCTTAAGGCTTCAAATCTTTTTAAGCATCCCTTGTTTGGAACCGATTTCTCATCCCTGATCATTCTTCTCAGCCTCTTCTTTGCTTTTCTGGTTGCCTTGTATCGCAAAGTCCATCTTCCTTCACACAAAACCTCAGTAATCGGCATGCTCAGAACAGACAGATGTACAGTTACCTTGTTTCCTTCTTTCTTTCTTTCCACACATGCTCATGAGCACTGTTGAGTATTAAAGTCACATTTTCACAGAATTATGACAAGCTCTTCAAGTAGCAATAATTCACTTTCACCCCACTGGTGCATAAAAAGATTATTTTTTCCCCTCCAACTTTGTATATATCAGATGAACAAACTCATCTGACATTTTGCTGCCTGTACTTCACTGTCAGAAGGATGAGCTGCAAGCTCTTGTTTTTCTTCTCTTACTTTCTCAACAGATCATTTATGAGTACGCTAAACAGCATAGGTGTAACACATATCCCGATTCTTCTCTCATCCCAAACTTCCCTTCTCTGTACTTGTTGAGTCATTCAAAATCTCCAGTAGATTTAAGCAGTGCCATTTCTCTCTGCAGAAGCCACACTGACCTTCTCCCCTGGTAAGATGTCAGACCATCTGGCTACTTATTTATTTTGAAATAATTTATTTTTTAAGAAAGCATTGAACTCTGTTATATCCTGCTGAATGTGCATTAAGAACTGCTACATGTAAAGCCATCTTTTCTTTCTCTAGCTTCAAGGTACTAAGGAGTTAGTTACACAGCACCATTAACAATTTGGTCACTTCAGGCCCAGGTTTCCTTTGGAACCCCTGGGCAAGCCGCTGGTCCTGGCATTTTGTAACTGTATTTATCACTTTGCTCTAAAAATTTCTTTTCTGAAACTTCAAGCAGAGACAGATCTTCCAACAAGTGCTGTTCCACATAAGAGAATTTCTGGCATAGGAACCTCCTTGGACTCCTCCACAGTCAACAGGAATATACATAAAGTCATTTAACTTTCTATTGATGGCTTCATCATCAAGTATTTTTTTTCACTCTTTCAGCATCAATTGGCCCCCCAGACTCCAGCACCTTTCTTGCTTCTGATGTACCTCAAAAATAATATATATAGTATTTTTCTCTATTAATATGATGTTGCTCAGAGTTGTTCTGGTGGGTCATTGTATTTTTCATTTGACTTGCCAGAGTTCAAGTTCTTATCTGCTTTTCTGGTCAACTTCATGCCTTGAACTTTCTGAAGGTTGTCTTCTTATTTCTAATACCTTCTTTATCCCAAACTGCATGCTCATTCTCATCTGTCAACATTCCACAGTATAATTTAAAATCTTCCCAACAACATTCCAATTTCAAGCACAGAAGCCCGGCTCTGCTGCGGTTTACATGGAACCCAGCCTTTCCAAACAGCTTTTGGACTGAGGGTCAAAAATGAGCCAATTCACTCTGTCAGTACCACGTCAGGATCATACTCTTAAGACACCTTCTCACTTGACACAATTTCAACAGAGTGGATAGAAAGTGAAGAATAAAGAGCCTCCAGGTGTAAAATGTAAGAAAAATGAAACGTTAGCAAAGAATGCAAACAGAGATAACTGGTATTTGGAGAGCTGATAGCTCTTTCAAACCACAGACATACACAATCTTCCTTAAAACTGTGATGATGATGAGGAATCACTTTGTACACATCCACGCTAGTGATCTGCTCCAAGTGCCACAGTTCAATCAGTCAGTACATGGTCAGGTGAGACAGAACTACTTATAGTTGCAAAGCACTGTGAACTAACTGAGCAGAAACATTGAATTCAGCAACACTTCTGATTAAACCAACAATAAAAAAAGAAGCAATCAAAATCACCACAACTGTCAGAGCTGGAGGAAAGAAACACCTCACATTCCTAGTGTGTGTACTGCCCAGTATCACTCATTATACCAGTGGCTCTCCATCTGTTCCTTCTGCTAGAGACCTTGGTCTTGAAGGCTGCTCAAAGACAGTGAACCTAGTTCTGATGAGTTTAATTAGATGATTCACTTAGGAAGGACTGGCTGTTAGCTGGGTGTACACAATAGGAGATGGCAAACATCTTCAATAAAAGGTAGTTTATGGATATCTCAGTTCTTTTACTGTCTCGAATGCCATTCTCTGGTGAAAACATGGTGATAGGAGAAGGACAGGAGAGAGCATGGACAGAGCAGAGTTGCACCATTAACTCCAATTGTGCTTTTGGTAGCTCTTGTTCACATTTCAGAATGAGGCAAGAACAGAGATCACATCGAGGCCAGAAGGCACTGGACCCAACAGTGGTTTAATATGGCTTAAAGCAACAATAAATTAACCTGAGGAAGTCTTTGGGGATATGTGCGCTCATCTTTGAGATGATACGCAAAGTAATAAGCAACTAACTCTTCCTACTCAGCTGCCTCACTATTTATATATAGTATCCAGAGTTGCAAGAGAGGATTCACACCACCAGGCAAGCAGGGGAGGATTTTCATTGTACATTCAGCTGTGTGCATTTGCATAGCTGTACTCTGGGGTGTTGCCATTTGGTACATTCATTTTGCATAGCCCTGTTCTGTATTATGGGGTTTCACCCTTATTACATGTTTACTAGGACAGACTCATCCAGATCAATTTCAGATTTAAAAGGCATGCTGGTGAACCTTCACTGACACGCTAACTTCCTCAACCTCACCAACCAAACTTTTCCTCCGTATTAGTTAAATGGCATTTGAAGACAAACCATAAAACAACAGAGCAGTACAAGACAGATTACACGTATGTAGAATAACATCTGAGCCAGATTAGAGGTTAGTATAAAACGTAGAAGGTAGAGTCTGTGTAGAGCCTTGAAAAGAACCTAATGATATCATAGCAGCAGGGAATAAGATGTTGCAGGGAGTCTGAAGAAGGAGATACAACAGGCTAGTGAGAAGGCAGCAGCCAAAGACAGAAATTTCTAGGGTGGAGTGGACCTCAGAAAGGGTTCAGGGCAACGTAAAGATGTTGAGAGAAAAAGCTGATGTGTAAAAAGCAGGAAAAATAAGAGTTACCATAAAAAAAAAAAAAAAAAAAGAGGGCAATGATATTTCCAAGGTGCCCTCAAACAATCAAATTGGCTTTATTTGGAATTTGCTTATCTGAAGAGCCATCACTGGTCCCACATCCTGGTGGCAGTTAAGATCATTTAGGATGTTTTTACTGTCAATTCCTGGCTCAAAGAACTCCCCGCCTCTGGTGCTCAATTGCTGTGGCACTGGGCCAGAGCTGGAGTATGGTGAACTCCAGGGGATAACACAGAAGCTGCTCAGCTTAGCTCTGTGACCACATTTCTTTTGCCCCTTGTGTGAAGGTGCTCTTATGTCTTGAGAAATGAATTTTTTTAAAACCATGTATTTTAGTGTTAAATTATACAAATCACCCATTACAATTCATTTATGTCAAGCATTTATGCTGAATAGGCCGTGAAGCATTCCAGTGAACTAATTAAAATGAAATAAGGCTAATGGCAATTTTTTTAAACATGCAATCTTGTTCCAAATCAGAGCCAGAACTAGTCCGCAGATGTGAAACAGGAATACTAGTGCTATGTGGCTGGAGACCTGGGTAAGGACCGGAGGAAGGCACACCAATGTATTAGAAGAGCCTTCAACATAAAAGTAAATATTTTCACAAATTATCTCTTCAGGGAGTGAGAAACTTCATGTTTCCCTACTCAAAAAAATCCCCAAATAAAGCCACTGGAAAATCTAATACGTTGAGTCATGTAAAACATTTAGGACACACAAAACTGATTTTTTGAGATTTCTGAGCTAGCAGCACAGCATTTAAAAATCGCACAGACAGCAGAACTGTTACCTAGTCTAAGGGCTGGGTGGGGGAAATGCATCAGCAAACCTAACGTTCCCTAAGGAGGTCCTAGAAATTAGCCTCCTCTGAATCCTGCACCACACGCAGGGTGGGTGGAACCCACTGCTGACCAAGGGCTCCTGCACCAAGCAGGTGAACTGCAGCGGGACAGAAACAGAAGCTGGATATGAGGCAGCAACTAAAACCAAACAGCTCCTCATCCCAGACATCTCGCAGAGGAGCTTAAAGGGATATCAGAGCAGTTAAGGCATCATCTGACTGAGGACAACACTTTGTCCTGATCTTCTGTAACAACTTTAACTCTGTAAAGCTCCAGAATAAGTTTTTGGTGTTTGCATGTCTTTTCACCAAAGCAGTCTCGAGGTGCCTCTCACCGCAGACGGAATGGGCTTCCCCGCAAAGAATCTTTAGGGACCGCGCAATTTAAAGCTGGGTAATTTTCAGCCTAAGGCAGGGGTTGCTGGGCCGCACGGTGCCGATCGCGCGAACAGCTCGCTGCGAACCAAACCCGCGCTCTCTGTTGCACGCTGGGCCGCGCGGCCAGCCCGAGGAGGCGGCACAGGTAAAACCCAACAGAACGAGAAGCTGAGGGCCGCGGTGCCACGGGCGGTTTCTGCCCCGCTCTCGGTTCGGACGTTACCCGCGCCGGGAGCGGCTCCCGCAGGAGCCCAGGCCGCGGCCCGGCTCCCGCGCGCGCGGCTGACGTCACCACAACAAGCTGCCAGTCAGCCGGGTCACCCCCACCGCCCGGTGCCCGCTCGTGTCACACCCGCGGCCGCGCGGGACCGGCCGTTACTGTCGCCTCGGCACCGAGCGCGGTCCCCGCCGCGGCACAGGCGGCTCTAGCCGGGAGAAGCCTGCGGAGTGGCGCCCCGGCCCGCCCGTCTCTGCCTTCCCCTTTCCCACTGCCCGGAAAAGGCCCCGTTACCGGCCCCGGAAACTTGGGGGCTCTCGAGAGGCAGCCGGGCCGCCGCACACGCCCTCCGCTTTTGTGCCCGCGATGCCGCCCGGACGCGGCGGCGAAACCCTCGGCCGAACCC